>CAUYLG010030555.1:0-69237 GCA_963573385.1 Cacajao melanocephalus
TTACTATACAATAAATTAAAGTAAAAATGTAAAGTAAAAGAGATGAATCCATCAATAAAAAAATATACCAAATTTGGCCGGGCACGGTGGCTCACGCCTGTAATCTCAGCACTTTGGGAGGCCAAGGCGGGCAGATCACGAAATCAGGAGATTAAGACCATCCTGGCCAACATGGTGAAACCCCATCTCTACTAAAATACAAAAAATTAGCCAGGCATGGTGGCAGGGGAGGAATGCTCAGCTACTGGGGAAGCTGAGGCAGGAGAATTGCTTGAACTTGGGAGGCGGAGGATGCAATAAGCAGACATCACGCCACTGCACTCCAGCCTGGGAGACAGAGCAAGAATCCATCTCAAAAAAAAAAAAAAAAAAAAAAAAGAATGACCTAATTTTCTCCTCAAACTCCAGTTATTTTCAACTGAAGAAATTCATGTTAACATCTTTTCTCATAACATAAATAGGATGGTTTTGTTGCTATCATTACAAAAAAGTTTTCATATTGCATATATGTATATGAGTCTTAATTTATAAGTTTTCTTAATTAATATTTTATGAACATTCCACTAGTCAATTGATATAGCTCTAACTTTTTTTATACCCCCAAACCCAGCTTTCCAGGATAACTCATTTTTTTAAACAACTGCATTATATTCTATTTTATGGCTGAACTACAATTTAATCACCATTTTCCTATTGATGGGCATTCAGCTTGGATCCAGCTTTTCCTACCACAAGAATGCTGTAATCAATACTCTTCTCTCTACACTGCGAAACAATTTTTTTTTCCTTTTTTTTTTTTTTTAAGACTGGAATGGAGTAAAATGGCACAATCTTGGCTCACTGCAACTTCTGCCTCCCTGGTTCCAGCAATTCTCCTGCCTCAGCCTCCCAAGGAGCTGAGATTAAAGGCGCCTGCCACCACGTCTGGCTAATTTTTGTATTTTTAGTAGAGATGGGATTTCACCATGTTGGCTAGGCTGGTCTCGAACTCCTGACCTCAGGTGATCCACCCACCTTGGCCTCCCAAAGTTCTGGGATTACAAGCGTGCGCCCTCGCACCTGGCCTTTTTTTTTTTTAAAGACAGGAGTGCAGTGGTGCAAATATAGCTCACTGCAGCCTCGAACTCCTGGGCTCAAGTGATCCTCTTGCCTCAGCCTCCTCAGTAGTTGGGACTGCACCACCATACCTGGCTAATGTTTTGGTAGAGATGGGAGTCTTTACTACGTTGCCCAGGGTGGTCTCAAACTCCTGATCTCATGTGATCCTCTTGTCTTGGCCTCCCAAAGTGCTGAGATTACAGGTGTGAGCCACCATGCTCTGCCAGGCCAGATTCTTAACCACTTCACTGTATTGGTTCTCTTTGGAAATGGAGAGGATATTTCCTGAAAACTCCAAATTCACTGTTTTACTCGCCCAGAATAGAAGAAAGGCCTAGTGAGTTAAGAGTTCCCAAATAACCTCCAGTCCATACTCCTAAGCTCTGTGAGCCCTTGATTACCGGAGCAGGGTATCCTTGCCCAGGCTCATGCAGAGCTGATTGCTGGAGACGACAAGACTGGTGATACGTTCGGTAGGGGTGAAGTCAATGCGCTGCTTTGTGAAGATGGGCACTTCCTTCTCCAGCTGGGCATTCACATACCCTGCAGGTGAGAAATGATGAGATGATTAGCTACGGAAGAGACAGATGAAGTGCAAGGAGAGGCAGAAAAAACACAACAGTGCTCCTCACCACTTTCCTGACATTCCCACCCCCAGAACCTTGGTTAACCAATAGTTTGATATCAAGTAGTTTGCTGGTCACCTTTACATTAGAGGACTGGGGCTCTTTCCACACGCTGACAGCAGTGAGGGGTTGATTCTTTGAACCCCTGAGATGCTGTCACAGCAATGATGTACCTGCTCCCACTGGTAATGGGGCTGGGTGGGGGTGGGACGCAACTGGTGGTCTGGGCATTCTCCCTTATCAGTCTTTGGCCCAGCGATCCCAGCTTAACTGAAGTAGTGTAGCTCCATTCTCTGCCCCCATCCATGCCCATGCGGTAAGGAGCCTCAGTGCAGAGTTGGCAAGTGCTGGGATATTTTGAGCATTGAATGAGGGTAAAGACTAGAGTGAAAGCAGCTGCAGTTCGTCAACACCACTCACTGGAACAGTCCCCCAGCGCTTCCTATGCCCTCATTCTCCTGGAGACTCACTGCTTTCTACAAAAGTGTCCCTGAAACTCCAGGCTGCACCCAGCTATAGTCAAGGCCAAAAAGACTTCATCTCCATTTTTCCCTATTCAGTGACAAAATTCCCTCTGGGACTCTCCCTTCCTCGTCATTCCCCCTTCACCAGTTTCTTTGCCCATTCCTTCCCTCCCACCTCCAGAAGGGGCCTGGTGGGAAAAGCATCAGAAGCCGGGAGCCCATTCTCAGTTCTATCAACAGCCCAACTGTGCCCTGTGAGTACTTCCTTATCTGGGCCTCAGTTCCCTCTCAAAAGGACCCTAGCGGTAGGGCCTAGATCACGCGGCTGCTCCCTTTGCTCTTTCAAACTTGGACTATCCACCAGCTGGGGGCCAGGAGAGCCTGAGGAGAATCAGGGGCCTAGATCCGGAAGGCATAGCCCAGGGGATGACCCCGAGCTCTTGAGCTGCCCTCCCCGCTGCTCCCACGCAACTGCTAGGAGAACCGAAAGGAGGAGCGGCAGACTCCTCTTCCTTACCCGAGTGGGGGATGCCCACGCTAGGACAGCCGGGCTGCAAGACGGCCGATCGGGACAGTGAGTTCTCGTACTCATCCAGGATGGACGCCATGGTGCCCGGCCTCTGGGCCCTTCGTCCGGGGCCTGAGGACTACAACAGGGCTCCCCTCCTGGGGTCCCCGTCGCCCCAGAATGGAAGTTGTGACTCCCCAGCCTCTGACAGAACCCGGGAACCTGCAGCCGTCGCCTCCTCTTTAAAATCCTGAGGATCCTCTTGCTCTTGCCTTATGGAACGAGATAACCGGGCAGCCCTCGCCCTTGAATCTGGTGCAGCCTTGATCTCCCCCGCCCAAAAGATCACAGGCTCCCTTCAGCCGGCCCCAGGCGATCGCAACCTCGCCCCAGCAGCTCAGCTGACTCCCGCCCCCGTGACGCGGGCCTAAAACGTAACTTCCGGGTTCTCAGAGCCCCTCACACGCGGGCGCACAACGTAGCCGAGCCCGCCAGCAGGAGGTGAGAGGAGGGCTGCGGGCGGGCGCTGCTGAACACAAGCCCCGCCCCCAACACCCTGCTGCAGTTCCGGGCTTCGACACCAGGGGGCAATCCCGGCTTTCTCAGCCGGCCTGCCCCTCCCGCCCCCGCCGCCTAGCCCTGGCTTTCGCGCCCAGGCTCCGCTCCCTCAGAGGTCTGTCCAGTCTCCCGACCAGCTCCCGCTCCTGCCTCTCTAAACAGCCTCGGGGAACCGCCCGCTCCTCAATCCAATCGCTGTCTGGGTCCCGCCGTCACAGGGCACACGCAGAGAAGTCTTGGCCTCTCTTCTCCCTTACCCAGAGGCCCCCCAGCTTCCAGAAGTCCGCAGAGCTGGTGGCCAGGCCAGCGGGAAGCCCTGTGCCAGGAACCGCCCTGACCGGCCCCACAGTGGCTCCTTGGCTCAGGGTTGCTGGGTCGCTTCCATCCACTCATTCACCAAAATGTGGTTGAACACTTACTCGGTGCCAGGCCTTGGGCTGGGCGCTGGGGTCACAGAAATGAAGACAGCCCTTTCCCGCCCTGGAAAAGGTCGTGAGCTAGCAGAGGCGCTGGACCCGTAAGTAGACCATTCATACTAGAAAAGCAAGTGATAGGTTATCCATCAAGCGCTCGCTCCGCAAATGAGCGTCCATTCCGTGCCAGGCACTCTGCCAGGCTCTGGGGACGTGACAGAGAACAAGACAGAAAACCTCTCTGGCCTGGTGGAGCGTAGCCAACGACGTGGCCAGAGCTCTGTGAGAGCATGGAGGAGCGGGGAACAATTACCTGCCAAGCCCAGCAAGAACGAGGGACAAGTGGGGGCAGGCGAGAAGGTGGGGGCCGCCCAACCTGAGGCGGAGAGGCGAGTTCTCAGCCAGGGACCTGCGAGGGCTGGGGCGCGACTGTGGTGGGGTTTTCCTCTCCCACCCGCCTAGGCGACCCAGATGGAGTCTATTCCCTTCTGGGCCCATGCTAAAGTGGATGGGTCTGGACTAGGGTCACTGCCGTCCTGGCTTTAGCGGGTGGCCCCCGCCTAACAACTAAGAGCATCCCTTCACTCTCAGAAGTTTCCAGGTTTGCACCATACCTTAGGTGGTTGAGTTACTCTTGCTCAACTTCCTGGCCAGGGGTGGAGAACTGTGACTTTCACCAGCCCCAGTGAGGGCTCTCTGGGCTCTCTGACCTGGGAGGGGCACTAGCCCTGGGGCAGGTGACAAGTGTGCTGTCCAGGCTCACTTCCCTCCGCACCGGGGTCCTACTTCTCCTGACCAAGACTGCAGCCGTGATGCAGCCTTCCCACCTGAGGCTGCCAGGTCCCAGGAGGGAAGTGAAGGAGCAGGAGGCTTCCCCTAGGAAAAGTGATCCCAGACAGGGAGCTGCCCTGCTCCATGCATAAGGCTCCACCCCCAGGTCACCTGCCGTCTACCCTCAGGTCTGGGCTGTGAAGAGGGCTGTCCCCGCTGCATGGAGCCCATCAGCAGCTGGATGTCACCATAGGAGTGCTGCCTCAGGGACACAGAGTACTTCCAGCTACGGCCTCAGGGTCCCCAGCACCCCCTTGTTGGGCTCCACTGCTCTCCGGGATGTATGGGATAGGCCCTGGGTGGACCCTGTTTGTGGTAGACTCAGTACATTCTCCCTCATGCGCTGATTACCGCAGTACATCGTCACCTACTCATTCTTCAGTCCTTAGGCTGGACTTTGGATTGTTTGAGAGCCACAGAATCAGTGTGGCAGTTGCAATGAAACAGGTAAGGAATGACTGCTACAGCAGCAAAAGAGAGGATTCTTGTATGAAAGTAGTTGAATTTGACCCAAGACTTCAAGTGCATGATGTATGATCTCCAACGGAAAGCTGTATCTCTTATCTCTGCCCAACCACTTGCTAGCTGTGATGCTGCACAGCTGATGCTCTTAGCTTCAGGTTCCTCATCTACAGAAACAAAGACCTACCTCGTAGGTCTGTGTTGAGAAGTAAATGAGGTGATCCACGTGAAAGCTCACTGCTTCAGCATAAAGCCCAACATGGAGCATGTGCTTTATAAACTCTAAATGTGACTTTAATCTGACAGCGTCTCTCTCAAGTCCTCCTCCTCCCTGAAGCCTTTCTGGATCCCTCAGAACTTTTTTTAGAGATGAGATCTTGCTCTATCACCCAGGCTGGACTGCAGTGGTGTGATCATGGCTCACCTATGCTCCTGTCTCAGGAACACCTGGGCTCAAGCCATGCTCCTGTCTCAGGCTTCCAGGTAGCTGGGATTACAGGTGCAAGCCACTGCACCTGGCTGCCTTTTCTTATCCTGGCCACTTGGGGGCGCCTAATTATGCAGTGTGGACATTTTGCTTTGATAGGAACTGCAAGAAATAACTCAGGAATTTACTTTCTAAGCATGGAGATACAGAGGTGCCTTAGGGAAGTCACGGCTAGAAACAAATGCATCAGCCTCTAGCCCTCAGAGTCATTGTGGCGGTTACCATGAGACAGATAAAGGCTGACTACTAGGCCAGTGAAAGAGAAGATCTGTGTAGGAAAGCAGTTGAATTTGACCGAAGACTTAAAGAGCATATATGGCCTCTAAGGGCAAAAAGAGAAGATATTATGCAGTCTTCAAGAAAACCAAGAGCAGGGCTGTGTACCTCATGCCTGTAATCACAGCACTTCAGGAGGCCAAGGTGGGAGGATCACTTGAGTTCAGGAGTTTGAGACCAGCCTGGCCAACATGACAAAAACCCATCTCTACTAAAAATGCAAAAATTAGCCAGGTGTGGTGGCGCATGCCTGTGGTTCCAGCTACTCGGGAGGCTAAGGTAGGAGGATTGCTTGAACCTGGAAGGCGGAGGTTGCAGTGAACCAAGCTTGCACCACTATGATCCAGCCTGGGCGACAAAGTGAGACTCCATCTCAAAAAAAGAGAGAAAGGAAGGAAGGAAGGGAGGGAGTGAGGGAGGGAGAGAAAGAGGAAGAGAAAAAACGAAGAGCAATGGCTTGCAAGCACTGTGATTCTGGGGTAAAACGCTGGAGTGCTAGGGAGTAGTGGAGTGGAGGGAATGAGGCGGGCTGTGGCCAGGTTGCAAAGCTATTCAGTGGACCATGGGAAGGTTTGGGTTGGGGTTGAGAAAGTACCTGATGTGAGTTCAGGGAAAAATGGGTGGTGGCTTGGGTGAAGTTCACCTCAGAACAGATGAGACCTGAGCAGAGGCAAAGGAAAAGCAGTGAGGACCCAAAAAGGAGGAGGAGCGTAGGCTGGGGAGACCTTTCTGAGGAAGGGCCCTCAGGACTTAGTGTCAAGTTAGATTTGAGGTAACAGAAGAGTGCAGGATGGCTCCTGGGGAGGGAGACCTGGCAGATGGCGGCAGTGACATAATTGTCGAGTCGGAGGAGCTGGGTGGGAGAGGGGTGGAAGTCACTTGATTGAACTCAGCCTGGACAGTTGCACATGAGACACCTGCAGGGCACTTCCTGGAGGAGCCCAGCACCATGGGCAGACTCTTCCAGGGCAGTCACTAACTCACTCATAAATAGTTATTAAACAGTTGCACGAATAAGCTCCCTCATGTCTCAGTTTCTATATTTGTAAAGTGAGTATTGTGAGTATAATAGCATATTATGCAAATCACCCAAAGCTGTGCCTCAATACAAAATGCTCTATACAATTTAACTATCAGTAGTAATTGTTAACTTAGTTAAGACCGAGAGCAAAAGGAATGATTTAATTGACTTAATTAAAAATAGACTTTCCAGCTGGATGCAGTGGCTCACACCTGTCATCCCAGCAATTTGGGAGACTGAGACAGGAGAATCACTTGAGTTCAGGAGTTCAAGACCAGCTCAGGCAACAGTGAGACCTTGTTTCTATTTTTTTTTTTTTTTTTTTAATGAGACGGGGTTTCACCATGTTGGCCAGACTGGTCTTGAACTCCTGACCTCAGGAGATCCACCCGCCTCGGCCTCCCAAAGTGCTGGGATTACAGGTGTGAGCCACCGCGCGTGGCCTTGCTTTTTCTTTTTTATTTTTTTATGTTTCTATCTTTAAAAAAAAATGTCTTTTTGAAACAATTTAAAATTTACAGAAAAATTGAGAAGATAGTTCAGAGAGTTCCTATATATCTCATGTGCAGCATCTTTTATTATGGTGCCACTGTTAAAATTAATGAACCGATATTGACATATTATCAAGTTTTCATACTCTATTCAGATTTCCTTGGTTTTTTTTTCTTTATTTTTTTGAGACAGCATCTCACACTGTAGACCAGGCTGGAGTGCACTGGCTCAATCATGGCTCACTGCAGCTTTGTATTTTTTTTTTTTTGACACGGAATCTTACTCTGTCACCCAGGCTGGAGTGTAGTGGCTTGATCTTGGCTCACTGCAATCCCTGCCTCCTGGGTTCAAACAATTCTCCTTCCTCAGCCTCCCTTGTAGCTGGGATTACAGGCATAAGCCACCACACCTGACTAATTTTTGTATTTTTGATAGAGACAGGGTGATCTTGAGCTCCTGATCTCAGGTGATCCATCCACCTCAGCCTCCCAAAGTGCTGGATTACAGGCTTGAGTCATAGGGCCCGGCCTGACGGCCTTGACCCCCTGGGTTCAAGCAGTCCTCTTGCCTCAACCCCCAAGTAGCTGGGTCTACAGGCACACATCATCACGCCTGGCTAATTTTTGTATTTTTTTTTTTTTAGAGAGAAGATTTTCCCATGTTGCCCAGGCTGGTCTTGAACTTCTGAGCTCAATCTATCTCCCTGCTTTGGGCTCCCAAGGTGCTGGAATTACAGGTGTGAGCCACCTTGCCCAGCCTTTAGTTTTTACCTAATGCCCTTTTTCTGGTCTAGGATCTAATCCAGCATTCCACACCACATTCTCATCATACCATATGAAGGGTGCATATCAGCTTGACTTATCACTGTTGATGTTACTCTTGATCACCTGGCTGAAGGAGTGTCCTTCAGGATTCTCAAATGTAGTGTTTTTTTTCCACCCCCTTTTTTTTTTTTTTTTTGGAGACTGAGTCTCTCTCTGTTGTCCAGGCTGGAGTGCAGTGCCACGATCTTCTGGATTCAAGCAATTCTCATGTCTCAGCCTCCCTCGTAGCTGGGATTACAGGCACGCGCCACTACGCCCAACTAATTTTTGTATTTTTAGTAGAGACGGGGTTTCACCATGTTGGCCCAGGCTGGTCTCGAACTCCTGACCTCAAGGGATCCACCTGCCTCGGCCTCCCAAAGTGCTGGGATTACAGATGTGAACCACTGCACCTGGTCTATTTTTATTTTTTTAATTTTTAACTTCCAGAACCCACCAATACTACTTTGTATTATTGATCAGATTGCTCCTGTTTTGGCCACTGGATGCTATTTATTTATTTATTTTGAGATGGAGTCTCACTCTGTCACCCAGGCTGGAGTACAGTGGCACAATCTTGGTTCACTGCAACCTCCACCTTCTGGGTTCGAGCAATTCTGCCTCAGCTTCCTGAGTAGCTGGGACTACAGGCATGCGCCATCATCACCCAGCTACTTTTTGTATTTTTATTTATATTTATTTATTATTATTATTTTAAAAAGATGGGGTTTCACCCTGATAGCCAGGCTGGTCTTGAACTCCTGACCTCAGGTGATCCACCCACCTCGGCCTCCCAAAGTGCTAGGATTACAGGCATGAGCCACTGCGCCCGGCCTACTTTTTGTATTTTTAATAGAGACAGGGTTTCACCATGTTGACCAGGATGGTCTCGATCCACCCACCTCAGCTTCTGAAAGGGCTGGGATTACAGGTATGAGCCACCTCGCCTGGCTGGAGTCTCTTCCACTGATGCATGGGTCCATTTGAAGTACAGCAGTCTCTCTTATCTGTAGTTTTGCTTTCCAGGGTTTCAGTTGCCTGTAGTCAATGGTGGTCTGAAAATAGGTATGGATAATACAATAAGATATTTTGAGAGAGACCACATTTACATAACTTTTATTTATTTATTTGGTTAGTTATTTTTGAGACAGAGTCTTGCTCTGTTGCGCAGGCTGGAGTGCAGCGGCGTGATCTAGACTCACTGAAACCTCCACCTCCCGGGTTCAAGCCATTCTCCTGCCTCAGCCTCTCCCAAGTAGCTGGGATTACAGGCACCTACCACCACGGCTGGCTAATTTTTGTATTTTTAGTAGAGACGGGTTTTAGCCATGTTGGGCAGGCTGGTCTCCAACTCATGACCTCAGGTGATCCACCTGCCTTGGCCTCCCAAAGTGTTGGCATTACAGGTGTGAGCCACCATGCCTGGCCTCACATAACTTTTATTACAGTCTGTTGTTATATAACTGTCCTATATTATTATTGTGGTTAATGTCACACTGGGCCTAATTTGTAAATTAAATTTTATCACAGGTTATGTATAGGGAAAAACAGTTGTCATCTCTCCTTAAACTGCTCTTGACTGGCAGTTTTTAAGTTTTTCAGATTTTTCTTTTTAATTACCTTGATAATTTTAAGTATTAGGCAAGTATTTTGTTGAATGTTCTCTGTTGGAATTCATCTATTTTTTTTTCATGTTTAGACAAGGGCTATTTATGGGTTTGGGGAGATAAAGGACCATTATCAACACCCCTCTATTATATCAAGGATACACACTATCAACATGACTTATTACCATTGATATTGATCACCTGACTGAGAAAGTTGTCAGGATTCTCCGCTACAGAGTTGCTCTTTTCCCTTCTCTCCATGCTGTACTCTTTAGAAGGTAGTCACTACACACCCTGCACTTAAGGGGTGGGAGGTTTTGCTTCCTTGAAGGTGAGGTATCTACATAAATCCTTTGGAATTCTGGAATCTTGGCAGGGCGTGGTGGGGCATGCCTGTAGTCCCAGCTACTTGGGAGGCTGAGCCTGAAGAATTGCTAAGCACAGGTTGCAGTGAGCTGAGATCCTGCCACTGCACTCCGGCCTGGGTGACAGAGTAAGATCCTGTCTCAAAAAAAAAAAGAAAAAAAAACGCTTCCTAAGAAAACCTAGCAGTCCTTTGTCCCATCCCCAGTTAAACTCCATCTGTTTTCCTTGCTCAGAGGTCCAGTCATGCTGATCTAAGGGTGTTTCTAAAATGCACCACACCCATTTAGTTAGAGTATCTGGTGTTGAGGATTTGCTCCCTCTAGAATGGCTTCCCTGATACTCCTCCCCTTGCCAGGATTAGGCCCCTGCCTTCTCTAATTCTCTGCAGACAGGGACAAATGTCTCTAGCACACCACTTCCTGACACAGGGCCTGGCACAATTGTTGGCTTCCATTAAAATATGCTGAAGGAATGAAGACCCTTGGCCTGCTCAGAACAGCTCTCCACTCCCTTCTTTCTTCTCCCTCCTGTTCGGGTCCCTTCTGGATGTGTCTAAACCTACCTGAATCACAGCAATTCTCAAAAAGTGTCCCCTCCCTGCTACTGTCATCCCTTCTCTCACTGAGGGAACTTCTAGCCAAGCTGCCCTCTTTCATCCCCTGCAGCCCTCTAGGGCTGAAGGCCCAGTGGCCTCACTTGTCTAGGTGGGAAATGAGAGCATGCGCAAGCCAGGGGTCCTCAAATAGGGGTTCACACATCCTTAGGGGTATTAAAGGTTCTCCCAAGGGACACAGGGTAGAAATTGTTTTAAAGGAATTGGTTTCCAGATCCTCAACTGTGTTGGGCTCTTTCCTAAAGGTGATCTGCAGGTCTAGGTACCTGAAAACAAATGGCAGGTCTCCTTGCCTTTCTACTGCCCTGCCCCTGCTTTAGGAGGAGAAACTCACCACGCACACCACTCCACCACAGGCTCACACCTGGAATCCCAGGGCTTTGGGAGGCCAAGGTGGGCGGATCACCTGAGGTCAGGAGTTTGAGACCAGTCTGGCCAACATGATGAAATCCCATCTTTACTAAAAATAGAAAAATTAGCCGGGCATGGTGGCAGGTGCCTGTAGTCCCAGCTATTTGAGAGGCTGAGGCAGGAAAATTGCTTGAAGCCCGGAGGTAGAGGTGGCCAGTGAGAGGAGACGAGATAACACCATTACACTCCACCCTGGGTGACAAGATCAAGATTCCATCTCAAAAAAAAAAAAAAAAGACCAGGAGTTCCAGACCAGCCTGGGCAATATAGTAAGACACCATCTTTACAAAAAAATTACAAAAAGGAACCAGGCATGGTGGCTTACGCCTGTGGTCTCAGCTACTCAGGAGGCTGAGGTGGTAGGATGGCTTGAGCCCAGGAGGTCAAGGCTGCAGTGAGCTGAGATTATGCCACTGCACTACAGCCTGGGTGTGACAGGGCAAGACTTCATCTCAAAAAAAAAAAAAAAGGAGAAAAGATGATGTTGAGAAAAGCTGAGTGTATGATTGCTAAGAAATGCTGAATGTATGATAAAATATATTGTTTGCTAAGAAGAACCACAGCAAGGAAAACCTGGCCACACCCCCTCCAAGTGGAAAACTACTTGGAGCATTCTAAAGTGGCAAGACAGTATATATATATATATATATATATATATATATATTATACACCAGTTAAAACAATTCTTTAAGCGCAGGATATGTGACCCTGCCCCCGTGACTCCCTCATGGAGAATACTTTCTAGTTTGTCCTTGATCAGTGGTAAGCAGGCACAGCTGCCTACCTAGTTTATCTTGGTTCTATGAGAAAACACGGAACACCTGCTTTTAATAATAATCACCTGTTCAGAGAGACTACGTGGGTCAGCATCTGCTTGAGGCTCTCAGCCCAGACAGCTGTTGGCCCCCCGATAGTTCCACTTTGCTGTTCTATCTGGGTGTCTGCTTCTTAATTACTTCAGTGCTGCATAGGTGGGGGTCCCTACGGCCAAGCTGGACTCGGTAAGATGAAAAGTTTGAGTTGTCAGCATAATTTATAAGATTCTTTAAGGAGCATGGGAATTGGGGGTCAGTGCTTTGTGCCAGCACCACCTCTGCCAGGAGCCCCACCCTTACCCCGCTGGTTTTTGCTTTCCCCACTACCACTCTCCATGCTGTTTTTCCAGTGGCCTCCTTGGCCCAGCCCTTAAAGCCCCTCTTGTTTTTAGATATGAAACCCAACTCAGCCAACACCTGGACAAGTCCTCTACCCTCTCTGAGCACCCTTTTTCTTTTCTCAGCAAAGAGGGAACTTAACCATCTCTAACATTGTGTGATTCTCTAAAACCCAAACCCGGCTGGGGGAGGTGGCTCATGTCTGTAATCACAGCACTTTGGGAGGCTGAGATGGGTGGATCACCTGAGGTCAGAAGTTGGAGACCACCAACATGGTGAAACCCTCTCTCTACTAAAATTACAAAAAATTAGTTGGGCCTGGTGGTGCACACTTGTAAATCCCAGATCCTCGGGAGGCTGAGGCAGGAGAATCTCTTGAACCCAGGAGGTGGAGGTTGTAGTGAGTTGAGATCACCCCATTGCACTCCAGCCTGGGTGACAAGAGGGAAACTGCATCCCCACCCCCCCAACAAAAAAAGCCAGATCTTTGTCGTGGTCCATTTAGAGACCTTTGCAGTCAGTGCTCAGGAAATAATGGTTTTCAGAGCACTGCCTCAGAGCTGGGTGCTATGCTTCTTACCTACCCTTCAGAAGACATTTCAGAAGATGTCAAAGCCAAGGAAACTCCTCTGACTAATATGAAACCCAGTGAAATCTAATAGCCACCCCTCATCCTGCCTCCAGCCCTAACAACCTTTTATATCATAAGGCCTGACACACTGTAGGCACTTGGGAAGCACCTGCTGAATGAATGCATGACTTAGCATGTTAATGTGCATCAGCGCACACACTACATCACACGTGTATGTATGAGTTAAACTTACCTATATTCATGCACATGACCTCTTGCAGAAACTGTTTTCAAACTTAAAAATTAATTGAAATGGAGTCTCGCTATATTTCCCAGGCTGCAATCCCCCAGCCTCAGCCTCCCAAAGTGCTGGAATTATAGGCATGAGCCACTGTGCCCAGCCTGTTTTCAAGCTTTTAAAAAGTGAGATTTTGTATTAAAAGCAACAGCAGCAATATAGCAACAAAATCAAAAATTATTATTATTATTATTTTTTAAGGTGGGGTTTCACCATGATGGCCAGCCTGGTCTTGAACTCCTGACCTCAGGTGATCCACCCACCTCGGCCTCCCAAAGTGCTAGGATTACAGGCGTGAGTCACTGCACCCGGCCCAAAAATTTTTTTTTATAAATTTTTTTTTTGTGATGGAATCTTGCTGCTATCACACAGGCTGGAGTATAGTAGCATGATCTAGGCTCACTGCAACCTATGCCTCCCAGGTTCAAGCGATTCTTCTCCTTCAACCTTCCATGTAGTGGGGATTACAGGCACCCACCACTGCCCAACTAATTTTTTGTATTTTTAGTAGAGATGGGGTTTTATCATGTTGGCTGGGCTGGTCTCAAACTCTTGACCTTAGGTGATCTGCCCACCTCGGCCTCCCAAAGTGCTGGGATTACAGACATGAGCCACCATGCCCAGCCCCAAAATATTTTTGAAAACCAACAAATACCAAGTGTTGTGAGGTTGTGGAGCAACTGGAATTCTCATAAAATGCTGGTAGGAATATGAAATGGTACAACTGCTAACAGCCACTTAACATGCATATTTACCATGTTAAGGACCCAGCAATTCAACACCTGGGTATTTACCCAAGAGAAATGAAAACAATATGTCCACACAAAGATTTGTACATGAATGTTTGTACAGCTATTGCTGCAACTGGAAACGATTCAAATATTAAGAGAATAAACAGTGGTACATCCATATAATGGAATATTATTCAACAAAGAAAGAAGAACTGGCTGGGCGTGGTGGCACATGCCTATAGTTCCAGCTACTTGGGAGGTTGAGGCAGGAGGATGCTTGAGCCCAGGAGTTCAAGGCTGCAGTGAGTCATGATCATGTCTCTGCACTCCAGGCTGGCAATAGAGAGACCCTATCTCTAAAAAATAAGTAAAATAAAAATGAAAAAGCACACACAAAAAGCTACCCTTATACACAATAGCATGAATGAATTTCAGAAACATGCCAAGGTGCTGGTTGCAGTGGGAAGAACCTGTAATCCCAGCTACTTAGGAGACTAAGGCAGGAGGATCTCTTGAGGCCAGGAGTTTGAGGCTAGAGATGAGCAACATGCCCCTTATCTCAACTTTTGTCTTTTTGTTTGTTTGTTTGTTTTTGAGATGGAGTTTTCCTCTTGTCACCTCAGGCTAGAGTACGATGGCACAATCTTGGCTCACTGCAACCTTCGCCTCCCAGGTTCAAGTGGTTCTCTTGCCTCAGCCTCCCCAGTAGCTGGGATTTCAGGCATGTGCCACGAGGTGCCTCTTATCTCTAAAAATAAATAAATAGGGCCAGCATGGTAGCTCACACCTGTAATCCCAGCACTTTAGGAGGCCGAGGCAGGCAGATCAGGAGTTTGAGACCAGCCTCGCCAACATAGCGAAACGTCCTGTCTACTAAAAATAGAAAAATTAAACAGGCATGGTAATGCACGCCAGCTACTCAGGAGGCTGAGACAGGTGAATCAATTGAACCCTGGAGACAGAGGTTGCAGTGAGCTGAGATTGCACCATTGCACACTAGCCTGGGCAACAGAGCCACACTCTGTCTCAAAAAAATAAAAAAATAAAAATAAGAAAAAATAAGAAAATTAGTAGGGGAGTTTTTTTAGATGAACGTTTCAGGTGGCAACTCTTGTAGGCATTTCAAAAAGCTGGGGTTTGGCTACAAGGTCTGAGCAGAAAGAAAGGTTGGTGGGGACACTAGCAGTGGGATCAGCTGGATGGAGAGGTGGAGAGAAATGAAGGGAGAAATGGAGGCCAAGGCTGGGTGTGAGGGAGCAGGGAAGTCAGAGCAGAAGCTCAGGAACCAGCCTGTGCCCAAGGGTGGTCTAGAGGGTGTGGGGACTGAGGATATGGACTTGGAGGGTTGCCCAGCAGCACCATAGGGCCAACTCAGCCCGGATGGGTAAATTTGCCAAAAACTCCCTCCGAGGACACAAGCACACGGAAACAGAAAAATCTGTGGTGGCTGGGTGTGGTGGCTCACACCTACAATCCCAGGATTTGGGGAGGCTGAGGCTAGAGGATTGCTTGAGCCCAGGAGTTTGAGACCAACCTGGGAAACATAGGGTGACCCAATCTCTACAAAAAAATTTTAAAAGTTACACAGACATGGTAGCATGCACCTGTGGTGCCACATACTCAGGAGGCTGAAGCAGGAGGATCGCTTGAGCTGGGAAGGTCGAGGCTACAGTAAGCCCTGATTGCACAACTGTACTCCAGCCTGGGTGACACGGCAAGACCCTGTCTCGAAAAAAAGAAAAAGGAAGAGAAAAACCTATGGTGACCCAGTTTCCACTGAAAGCTCAGAAAGTGGGAAGTCTAGTTATTGTATTATTATTATTGTATCATGACTATATTATAATGTATAATATATATTACATAATATATATAATTTAATATATAATTATATATTATATTTTTGAAATGAAGTCTCACTCTTGGCACCCAGGCTGGAGTGCAGTGGCAAGATCTTGGCTCACTGCAACCTCTGCTTCCTGGGTTCAAGCAATTCTCCTGCCTCAGCCTCCCATGTAGCAGGGATTACAGGTGCCCACCACTGCCTGACTCATTTTTGTATTTTTAGTAGAGACAGGGTTTCACTATGTTGGCTAGGCTGGTCTTGAACTCTTGATCTCAAGTGATCTACCCACTGTTTGGTGTTTTTTTTGGTTTGTTTTTGTTTTTTTTTAAGATGGAGTCTTACTCTGTCTACCAGGCTGGAGAGTGCAGTGGTGTGATCTCATTTTACTGCAACCTCCACCTCCTGGGTTCAAGCAATTCTCCTATGTCAGCAGCCCAAGTAGCTGGGATTATAGGTGTGTGCCACCATGCCCGGCTAATTTTTGTATTTTTAGAAGAGACAGGGTTTTGCCATGTTGGCCAAGCTGGTCTCCAACTCCTGACCTCAGCTGATCTGCCCACCTTGTCCTCCCAAAGTGCTGGGATTACAGGTGTGAGCCACCGCCAGGCCTTTGTGTTCTTTTGTTAATCCTTTATTTGGCAGCAGAAAAATTGTGGTGGTGGGTAGAGGATTGGTTTCCTTTGGTTTATTCTTGTGGAGGTTTTGCTGTAGGCATCCCAATGTTTACAGTAAACTTAAGATACGGGATTAACAAAAATACCTAATAAAACTTGACCACACACAAAAAAATGTAAAATAAAAATAAAACTTGACCACACTGGCCGGGCACAGTGACTCATGCCTGTAATCCCAGCACTTTGGGAGGCCAAGGCAGGTGGATCACCTGAGGTCAGGGTTCGAGACCAGCCTGGCCAACATGGTGAAACCTCGTCTCTACTAAAAATACAAAAAGTAGCCGGGCATGGTGGTATGTGTCTGTAGTCCTAGCTACTCGGGAGGCTGAGGCAGGACAATCACTTGAACCTGGGAGGTGGAGGTTGCATTGAACCAAGATCGTACCACTGCACTCCCACCTGGCCAACATAGCCAGACTTCATCTTAAAAAAAAAAAAAAAGGCCAGGCATGGTGGCTCACGCCTGTAATCCCAGCACTTTGGGAGCCTGAGGCGAGCAGAACACTAGGTCAGGAGTTTGAGACCAGCCTGGCCAATATGGTGAAACCCTGACTCTACTAAAAATACAAAAGTTAGCTGGGTGTGGTGGTGGGCATCTGTAATCCCAGCTACTTGAGAGGCTGAGGCAGGAGAATCGCTTGAACCTGACAGGCAGAGGTTGCAGTGACCCAGGATCACGCCACTGCACTCCAGCTTGGGCAACAGAGCAAGACTCTGTCTCAAAAAACAAAAACAAAAAACTTGACCACACCTGAGGGTGGACCTGTGGCTTGCTTGTTCGTTCTGGAACAGACTGCCACTTACTAGTTTCTTTCATCTTGGGTCAGGTCCCCTTATACTCACTGATAAAATGGGAATAGACACACACACTCACACACACACACACACACACACACACACACACACCCCTTCTCAGACACACCCCTCTCCCTAGCAATGTCATTTGGCAGACTGCAGCACTTTTACAAGTCTAAAGCCACAGACAGCTGTGATGACATTGTGGAGGCAAGATATTACTGCCGTGATTCAATGTCAGGGTTATGGTTGAGTTTTTTAGTTTTAGTTTTTTTTTTTTAAGGAAACTATTTCTTTTTTTGCCTTTTTGAGGAGTAGAGGGTACAGATTCTCACTCTGTCACGCAGGCTGGAGTGCAGTGGCTCACTGCAGCCTCAACCTCACAGGCTCAGGTGATCCTCCCACCTCAGCCTCCTAAGTAGCTGGGACTACAGGTGCGTGCCACCATGCCCCATTAATTTTTTTTGTTTGTTTTTTCTGAGACTGAGTTTTTCCATGTTGTCCAGGCTGGTCTTGAAAATCCTGGGTTCAAGCGATCCTCCTGCCTTGGGTTCCCAAAGTGCTGAGATTGCAGGAATAAGCCACCAGGCCCGGCATATCTCATTTGTTTATGTATTTAATTTTTATTTATATTGGTATAGACTTGTGTACTTCCTGCCCCAGTCCTAGAATCTGCCATTTCTCCATGGAGAATGTCAGGGCCAAGTTTTAATCCTAGCAAGTGTGTATCTAGCTAGAAGTTGGGACAGAAGATCTGGCAGGCAGCAGGAATAAGACTCAGCCTACCCTTAGGAGGGGAGTTTCCCAGCAGTAGCAGCAAACTCCCCCAGCAAGTACTATGCTGAGAAACAGGTGAGTCATCGGATCCCCAAGTTGTCTCCCTCCCCCTCTAGCTGACAAAACTGTCCCTAAACCAGCTCAGACAGAGGGACTAGGTTGGAAAGTGTCCTCACCCATGCAGTCAGAAAATAATGTGTGTGTGTAGTAATTCTGTCAGACACCTGTGCTGGGGCAGCTTCCCTGGGATCGCTGAATCACAGATTGCTAGCACCAGAAGGGCTTTCAGAGATAAACACGCTTCACCTGTCATTTTATAGCACCGAAACAGATGAAGGGATTTTGCAGGCATCACACAGCTAGTGAGCTGAAGAACTGGGAGCACTGGGATTGGTCTCCTGATATCCAGGTCTTTAAAGTGCCACTTCTTTTACAGGAGAGCAAATACAACAGCTTTTGGGCTTTCTAGAGGAATACAAAGGCAGGACAACATGTAAGGCCTCTTTCACTTGCCAGATGAATAAACTTATGTGGCTGTGTCTAAGAAGTTTTTGAGACTTGGGGCTACCATTAGGGATTGTTAGCATCCTCAGACATTCAGAGGTATGGCATGTAGGATGGCATGTAGAAGTAGTTACTAGGGCTCCTACGATTTCCCCATCCCCATAGTCAAGATTTTAATGGTTACATTAGCTTTCAAGCTGTTGTCCTCTCCTTTTGGGAGGCTGAGGTGCTGGTCACTTGAGCTCAGGAGTTCAAGATCAGCCTTGTCAACATGGTGAAACACTGTCTCTTCCAAAAATATAAAAATTAGCCGGGCATGGTTGCATGTACCTGTAGTCCCAGCTGCTTGGGAGGCTGAGGCAGGAGAATCGCTTGAACCTGGAAGGCTGAAGTTGCAGTGAGCTGAGGTTTTTTCTGTTGATCTAGGCAAACGAGCGACACCCTGGCAAAAAAAAAAAAAAAAAAAGAGAAAGGAAAAATCAAGGAAGCTGAACCTGTGACTTTTTCTAGGAGATTTAAAGATTTGGTTTGAATTTATGGCTTTTATACTACCAGGTCTTTGAGAAATAGGATTATCTCTTTTAATGTTTGCTGCCCCTCCCCCTCCCAACACTCTCCTTTCCCAAAACTCATGGCTGACTCCCTTGGTGAAGATGTTTTTGGTGATCTTTGCATAGGCTGAGATGAAAGGGTCAGAAATCAGAGCAGGGATTCTGGGCCTAGTGTCATTTCGTGTGGTTGCAACAAAGATTCAAAATTAGCATCAGGCTACTCTTCATTTGCTCTCCAGGTGACCTTCCTAGGACTACCTGGGAGATCTTGTCTCAGTCTACAAACTCCTTCTAGGGCAAGGGCAGTAGGTGGCCCAGAACAGCATCTGCAGATAGGTAATTATTATGTGGTTTTGATGATGATGAAGATAATATTGGGTACTTTGGGGATTTACAAAATATTCAAATAGGAAATTATCCTTGAAGATCCTCCCTAGCTAGCTTCTCAGCACCCTGAGTTCCTTTAGCTGAGGGGAGTGAAAGTGTTCAAAGATTGCCTTCAGGCTGAGTCTAGAGAAAGCTCTCCCCTGAAAAGGAGTACAATACATTCCTGCCTGCTGATTTCACACTTGAGTTTCTCTGACTCTCTCATGATCTGTACACAGCTGACCCTTGAACAACATGGGTTTGAACTGCATGGGTCCATTTACAGGCAGAATTTTTTCAATAAAAGGTACACTGAGGGCTGGGTGTGGTGGGTCATGCCTTTAATTCCAACATTTTGGGAGGCTGAGACCTGCGGATTGCTTGAAGCCAGGCGTTCAAGACCAGCCTGGGCAAAAAAGCAAGACTGTCTCTACAAAAAAGTAATTTAAAAAGATGTAGCCAGGCCTGGCGGTGCATGCCTGTAATCCCAGCTACTTGGAAGGCTGAGGCGGAATTGCTTGAGCCCAGGAGTTCGGACTCTGCAATGAGCTATGTTCATGTCACTGCACTCCAGCCTGTGCAACAGATCAAGACCCTGTCTCTAAAAATAAATAAAAGTTATACCGAGTGTGCCTGCCTTTCCTGCCTCCCCTTCTACCTCCTCCACCTCTGCCACCCCTGAGGCAGCAAGACCAACTCCTTTGCCTTGCCCTCCTCAGCCTACCCAGCGGAAGAACCACAAGGGTGAAGACCTTTCTGATGATCCTAACTTTATGATACAGGTCAGAAAAAAAAAAAAGTTAAAAAATATGATAAGCCAGCTGGGCGTGGTGGCTCACCCCTGTAATCCTAGCAGTTTGAGAGGCCGAGGAGGGCGGAGTCAGGAGTTTGAGACCAGCCTGGCCAACAACCTCATCTCTACTAAAAATACAAAAATTAGCTAGGCATAGTGGCGGGCACCTGTAATCCTAGCTACTCCAGAGGCTGAGGCAGGAGAATTGCTTGAACCCAGGAGGCAGAGGTTGCAGTAAGCCAAAATGGCGCCACTGCAGTCCAGCCTGGGTGACAGAGTGAGACTCCATCTCAAAAAAAAAAAACAAACTATATATATGTGTGTGCGTGTGTGTGTGTGTGTGTGTGTGTATGATAAGCCACTTCCACTTAATAAATAGTAAGTATAGTTTTTCATTTTCTTTTATTTTCCCTAGTTTACTTTATTGTAAGAATACAGTATATAATATACAAAATGTATTGATTGATTGTTTATGTTATTGGTAAGGCTTCCTGTCAACAGCATACTTTTTTTTTTCCAGACTGAGTCTCCCTCTATCATCCAGGCTGGAGTGCAGTGGCTCAATCTCGGCTCACTGCAACCTCCACCTCCCGGGTTCAAGCAATTCTCCTGCCTCAACCCTGAGTATCTGGGATTACAGGCTAGGCTCACACCACCACACTCAGCTAAATTTTGTATTTTTTAGTAGAGATGGGGTTTCACCACGTTGGCCAGGCTGGTCTTAAACTCCTGACCTCAAATAATCCACTCGCCTCAGCCTCCCAGAGTGCTGTGATTACAGTTGTGAGTCAGTGAGCCTGACCTTTGTTTTTTTTGTTTTTTTTTTTTTTGAGACAAAGTCTGACTCTGTTGCCCAGGCTGGAGTGCAATAGCATGATCTCAGCTCACTGCAACCTCCAACTCCCAGGTTCAAGGGTTGAAGCCATCCTCCCACCTCAGCCTCTCAAGTAGCTGGGACTACAGATGGACACCACCATGCGTGGCTAATTTTTGTTTTTTCTTTTGTTTTGTTTTGTTGTTGAGGCAGAGTCTCGGTCTGTCACCTAAGCTGGAGTGCAGTGCCCCAATCTTGGCTCACTGCAACTTCCACCTCCCAAGTTCAAGCGATTCTCCTACTTCAGCCTCCCTAATAGCTGGGATGACAGGTGCCTGCCACCACGCCTGGATAGTTTTTTGTATTTTTAGTAGAGATGAGGTTTCACCGTGTTGGCTAGACTGGTCTCGAACTCTTGACCTCAAGTGACCCACCTGCCTCAGTCTCCCAAAGTGCTGGGATTACAGGTGCAAGCCACCACACCAGGCATTTTTTGTATTTTTTTGTAGAGAAGAGGTTTCTCCATGTTGCCCAGGCTGGTCTTGAAATCGTGAGCTCAAGCAATCTGCTGACCTCGGCCTCTCAAAGTGCTGGGATTACAGGCGTGAGCCATGGACCTCGCAACAGCAGGCTATGAATAGTTAAATTTTGGGGAAGTCAAAAGTTATATGTGGATTTTTGGCTGACTACACAGGGTTTCTCGCCCATAATTCCAACGTTGTTCAGGCGTCAAGTTTTTTTTGGTTGTTTTTAGGATCTGTCACACAGGCTGGAGTGCAATGGCACTGTCATAGCTCACTGTAACCTTGAACTCCTGGGCTCAAATGATCCTCCTGCCTCAGCCTCCCAGAACGCTGGAATTACAGGCCTGAGCCACCGGGCCCAGCCTCAATATTTTAAAAAACCATTCTTTCATTAATAAAATTATCCCAACTTTTTAATATCATGCAAACATATGTATAGAGGTTTTTGTTGTAAGTTGAACAAGGTTTAATTTGCACATTTGTTTAACCTGAACGTACTGTATTATATGTTCTGCAACTTGCTTCTTCCTCCCAACAATAAATCATGGATGTCTGTCTCTTCTCATTTGACGATTCTTTGTCCTTGTACCTGCGTGACTCGGAGCGCCAGCTTTCTGCCTGCCTTTCCTCCTCCCGGGATTTTAAGAACGCCTGGCTTCGCGGGGTGCCGGGCCCCGGGAGGTCTCGGCGGGTGGGTGGGGTCCGGGGCCGCCCGAGACATGTAGATGAGGTGGGCGGGGCCCTACTCGAAACCGCTGGTAGCCCTGGGCCGACGCGCCCAGCCTGGACGCACTCAGTCAGAAGCAGCCAGTGGAACCTGCTTTCTCAAGCGCAGCGAAGCCGGGTCCCGGGCTGGCCCCTCTGCTGCCCCCGGAGCGGGCTATGCCGCCGCGGGAGCTGAGCGAGGCTGAGCCTCCCCCGCTCCGGGCCCCGACCCCTCCCCCGCGGCGGCGTAGCGCGCCCCCAGAGCTGGGCATCAAGTGCGTGCTGGTGGGCGACGGCGCCGTGGGCAAGAGCAGCCTTATCGTCAGCTACACCTGCAATGGGTACCCTGCGCGCTACCGGCCCACGGCGCTGGACACCTTCTCCGGTACGTACGTTCAACCGCCTGGGCGGCCGCGTGGCTGCGGCGGGGCTGCGCACTCGGGAGCTGGGGCGGGCGGCGCGGCGGGAGGGCGCAGAGGACCCCGGGGAGGAGGCGGGAGCAAGCCCCGAGGTGGCGCTGGTGCGGCCCGGGGCGCTCTTCGTAACTCTCCCCGCCCCGCCCCTGCAGTGCAAGTCCTGGTGGATGGAGCTCCGGTGCGCATTGAGCTCTGGGACACAGCGGGACAGGTGAGAAGCTGGGCACAGCCTCTACTGGTCTGCGGGGAGGTGGGCTGGAGTCTGGGAGGACGCCAGATGGAGCAAGAATGGAGAAAGCCTTGGGCTCTTGGAGTCTCAGGTTTCCAGCCCCAGGTGAGAAATGGATTCCGTGTGGCGGGGGGGACTAATCCTAACGACCGGGCCTTCCCACCCCAGGAGGATTTTGATCGACTTCGTTCCCTCTGCTACCCGGATACGGATGTCTTCCTGGCATGCTTCAGCGTAGTGCAGCCCAGCTCCTTTCAAAACATCACAGAGAAATGGCTGCCCGAGATCCGCACGCACAACCCCCAGGCGCCTGTGCTGCTGGTGGGCACCCAGGCCGACCTGAGGGACGATGTCAACGTACTGATTCAGCTGGACCAGGGGGGACGGGAGGGCCCAGTGCCGCAACCCCAGGCTCAGGGTCTGGCCGAGAAGATCCGAGCCTGCTGCTACCTGGAGTGCTCAGCCTTGACGCAGAAGAACTTGAAGGAAGTATTTGACTCGGCCATTCTCAGTGCCATTGAGCACAAAGCCCGGCTGGAGAAGAAACTGAATGCCAAAGGTGTGCGCACCCTCTCCCGCTGCCGCTGGAAGAAGTTCTTCTGCTTCGTTTGAGCAGCTATGGCTGCATAGCAAGTGGTAGGCAGGAGGCCAGAGACTTCTGGGACCTGAGGCACCAAGGCCTTTGCGGGAGCTACTGGCAGGGCCTGGCCGCCTCATGGGACTCAGTTCCCTTCTGAACAGTCGGGGGACATGGGCCTCTAACTGCCCACTCTGATATGCCCCGGTGAGCCTAGGAGGGAAGGCTCTGATTTGGATTTCTCCAGTCAAAGCTCACAGAAAAAGCCTGGCACTTTGATTTTCATGGGATGATCGTAACAGGGTCAGTCACCTCCAAGCAGTTTGGGATCCAGTTCCCAGTTTCTTATCCTGGGCCCTCAGGTCAGCCTGCCTGAATTAGGACTCTTCTTTGGCTCAGGGGTGAGGAAGAGCTTGGGAAACAGCTGGCATCGTGGAGGGCTGGAAGGGGTTCAGCCCTGATTTGGAGAGAAGTTTGCAATGGGGTGGGCGAGAGATTGAGAAGACGGAGCAGGAAGGGAGGCCTTGGAACCGTGGGACTGATGGTGGATAAGGGCTGGGCCTGGAAGGAAGATGACAAGGAGGAGGAGAGAAGGAAGTGGGGCAGATGAGGAGCAGGCTGACACCTGGGCCTCCCTCAACCCCCAAGGCCAGGGAGGGCGGGGCTGGCCCTGGGAAGACCTGGGTCTCTGGGCTCCCTAGGCACTGCCCAAACTGGCTGGGCCAGGAGTGGGGCAGGAAGTGAGAGTCAAGACCAGCAAAAGGAGGGGGAGGAGCGGCAAATTAGAGCCTGAAGGAGGACGGAGTTGGGGATCATCCCTTTCCTCAAGGGCACACAGCCTAGAAGCAACAGCAGTTCAGAGTCTGCAAATAAAACCTTAAGTCTGTGAAGCTGTGCGTTGTCTCTGTCATTTCTTGGAGCCCAGTGCTCCCTCATAACCCTCCTCAAGGCCCAACTGCCTGGCTAGAAACAGACTGGGGACCAAAGGACTGAGACTGGATTGAAGGGTGGGGGCTGGACGGGGGGTGAGGACAGTGTGATGGGAACTGAACTGGGTGGGTAGGTGTGGGGCTTCCCACTTGGGACTCAGCTGGTTCCCAGGAGAGCTAGCGTGGGAAGCAGCCTGGAAACGGGTTTCCCCAGGTGTCAGCGCCAAAGCTGGTTTCCCATGACCTCACCTGGTGGGTGGAGCCCCTCCCCTCCACCCCTCCTTTCTAGAGCACCGTGCTCAGCACGGGGGTTCAAGGTCAGTCCCCAGCCTTCTAACTTTTCTGCTCTGTTCCTTCTAGCAGTTCACAGGGCCCAGGGGCTCAGGTTGTGGGGACCATCCCCTCCACCTCCATTCACAGCCTGAACATAGAGGGAACTCATACAACCTAAACCTCAATCACTGGCCAACGTTCTTAGACTTGGGTTGGACCCAGTCTTCAGCCGTGGCACCTAAGGACTTAGTGAAGGTCAGGGTGCTGGTTGTGAGCAACTTAATAGGGGTTTGGCCCCAGAAATCCTGTGCAAAAGTAGGTTCATTGGGAGAGGACTTGGAGAGGAGCAGGGATCTGGAGAACATTCCCTCGTATTGGAGCTTGAAGGAACTCTGAAGGGCACCCAGGGGGAAAATGAAAAAAAACAAAAATGTACTTTACCATAAGGAGACTGAGAGCCAGGCAGAAAAGGTAATAGCTTCAGTGATATGTATCATCCAGTGACTGTAAGAGCACTTCGCAAATTCTAGAGTTGGGTACAGGGGTATGTGTTACTCTGGGAGAGGAATTTCTAAGGCACACCTGGCACACCTGCTAGGCAGCTGCTGGGTCAAGTGAGCTCTCATGCCCTGGCCCAGCCCACCTCCGGGCCGAGCTCCCTCTGCAGGAAGCTACAGCTCTGTGTGTGTGTGTGTGTGTGTGTGTGTGTGTGAGAGAGAGAAAGAGCATGGCTGAGGGACTGGAATCCTAGCCAAGTGAAACCTCAGATAATCCCCAAGTTTAGTTTTAGCCAAGACTGTCCGCTTCCTGCCCCACCAGGTCCTGTCCCCAGAGCTCCCAGCCACCTGGAGCTCCTTTTGTCCCCTTGCCCCCTCAGGTGGAGGTGCTGAGGGTCTCACACCCCAGCAGCATAGCCTGTTGTTACCTCAACCCAGCCTGACACATTCCCCTCAGGGGCAGAGACCTGGGTTCAGGTTCAGACTCCAACACCAACCACGACCTTAGGCAAATCATTTCTCTTCTCTATGCCTCAGTCTTCATTTGAAAAATGAAGTACTCAGGACTCAGACTGGCTTTGAGGTTCTTAAATTTGTTCTGAGGGGCCCTGGAGGTGCCTTGGGGTAGGGGAGGAAGCCTAATCAGGTTATCCTTGGACCGCCCCCTACCTCCAACTTCTTCCCTAATTCTCCCTTGTGGTACTGGTATATCCATGTCACCCAAATAGAAACCTCGGTCACCATGCCTCCTCTCACTGGGTCTCCAAGTCTGGTAGGGACCTCTGTCACCCACACCGTAACGTCCCTGCCACTGCAGCTCCCCATTCCCATTTGTCCTGTGCTGCTGCCTCTACTCTGGCACCCCCCAGCTCAAGACTCAAGACTGTTACTGGCTGTCACTGTTGATGATGAACTTCCAGCTCCTCATTTCAGCATTTGAAGCCCTCCGAAATCTGACAGCACCCTGGACTAGGCTGGTTTGCCCTGCTAATCCCCAGCTATCTCCTGACTCCCGGCCTCCCAGTCTTGGCTTTTGCCAGATCCCTTAGTTTGGAAAGTGCCCCCTGCCACCTCCCAGATGCCCCATTTCTCCTCATGATAACCAGCTTTCAATACCTGCCTCCTCCAGAAACGACGCTTCCCTCTATCTGTGTCTTTACTGCTCCCTTGGCACACTGAAGACGCTCAGCGTTCTGGCTGCATCTTTCCAGCTAAATGAAGAGAGAGGGAGAAAGCCTCATTTAAGTCCCTTTTGCTCCCAAAAGGGCTGGGACTCAGGCAATGTTTGCTGCTGACCCTGAAATGCTTAGGAATAAAAAGCCCTGGAGGAGACTGTGAGGATCAAGTTCAGCTCTAGATTTGGAGCCTGAAGACTGAGGCCTAAGGTCAGTGGCTTTCCGGAAAGGATCTCTAAGGCTCTGGGCCAAGCCTGTGCAGAACAAGAGGGATGGATTCACCTCTGCTTCTGAATCCACTGGTTCTCTCTGGTTCTGTCTGTTTTTCTCTAGAATATGGTGTCTACTTTTCTGTGATAGTTTTTTCATTTGTATCTCTCCGTCTCTGTTTCCTTGGCCTCTTTTCCCTTCTCTCCGCTCTTTTAAATCTATATTTAAAAGAATATTTATTACATGAATTGGATAAAATTATATGTTTCTTACATATACATTCTTACATGTGTCCTTATTAATGTAAATTGCCTTTAATGTCTGTGTAACCCTTAGTTGATTTTTTCAAATTTTTTTTTTTGAGATGGAGTCTCAGTTTGTCACCCAGGCTGGAGTACAGTGGCATGATCACTGCAACCTCCAGCTCCCGGGTTTAAGTGATTCTCCTGCCTCAGCCTCCCAAGTACCTGGGATTACAGGTGTCTACCACCACACCCAGCTAATTTTCTGTTTTTTGTTTTTTGTTTTTGCAATGGAGTCTCGCTCAGTTGCCCAGGCTGGAGTACACTGGCATGATCTCGGCTCACTGCAACCTCCACCTCCTGGGTTCAAGGGATTCTCCTACCTCAGCCTCCCAAGTGGCTGGGATTACAGGCGTGTGCTGCCACACCTGGCTGATTTTTGTATTTTTAGTAGAGACAGAGTTTCACCATGTTGGCCAGGCTGGTCTCTAACTTCTAACCTCAAGTGATCCACCCACCTCGACTTCCCAAAGTGTTGGGATTACAGGCATGAACCATGGCACCCGACTGTTTTCCATTTTTTTGAGACAGGGTCTTGCACTGTCACCCAGGCTGGAGTGCAGTGGTGTGACCATGGCTTACTGCAGCCTTGAACTCCTAGGCTCAAGCAATGCTTTTGCCTCAGTCTCCCAAGTAGCAAGAACTACAGACGTGTACTACCATTAGGTACACACCTAATTCAACAATTTTTTTTTGTAGGGATGGGGTGTAGCTATGCTGTTTAGTCTCGAATTCCTGAGCTCAAGTGATCCTCCTGTCTCAGCCTTCTAAACTGCTGGGATTACAGGTGTGAGCCACTTCACCTGGCTGGATTGTTTTTAAAAATTTTTTTTCCATAATAAATACTCAGAAAAATTAGAAAATTCAAAGATTTAGAAGATTTAAAAAATCTTAAAACTTATTCTAAAGTCTTAACTCCCAAAGACAATCAATAATAATATTTGGGTGTAATTCCTTTCAGTCTTTTCTTCTATGCATATTTCTTTTTCTTTCTTTCTTTCTTTTTTTTCTTTTTTGAGACAGAGTCTTGCTCTCTCACACAGGCTGGAGTGCAATGGCACGATCTCAGCTCACTGCAACCTCTGTCTCCCTGGCTCAAGTGATTCTCCTGCCTCAGCCTCCTGAGTAGCTGGGATGACAAGTGTGCACCACCACGTCCAGCTAATTTTTGTATTTTTAGTAGAGATGGGGTTTCTCCATGTTGGCCAGGCTGATCTCAAACTCAACCTCAGGTGATCCACCCATCTCGGCCTCCCAAAGTGCTGGGATTACAGGCATGCATGAGCCACTGCTCCCAGCCCTATACATATTTCTTTAAACACTTTTTGTGATCATGCTGTATATACAATTTCCTTTAATTTAAAAATTTAACTTTTCATGTTATAAACTCTGACCATGAGGCTGTAACTGTATGTGTATGTTTCGTTACTGTTCCACTCTGACCTGAATACCTTTAACTAGATCCCCATCTGGGGGCACGTAGGTTGTTTATCTTTAACCTTTTTTTCTCTATTATAGATGACACTACATCTACAATTGATTGTTTCTTTCACCACTGCTCACTGACTACAGAAGAAAAAGGTTCTTCATCTTTGGCTTGGAGACTGGGCCTCCGTATAATCCTGAGTGGAACTTATGAGGATGCTTGGGTTTCCGTGTCTGTGACTCTGTGTGAAGGTCTCTTTCTGTTGGAGCATGAATAGCTGATTGTGGGGTGTTCAATAAATGCTAAATGATGACAAGGTATGTATATATTTATGTTCATGTACCTTTCCCTGTGTCCCTGGTTTTGTTCTTGTGTATTTAAAGTGGGTGTTGTCCTTGTGCAAAAACTATAAATACAGTAATTCCATATATATGCAAGTCTGTGTATCTATGTCTATAAATACAGTGTGTACCTTTGTGCAAGATGGGCATATGCTTGTGTGTCCACGTCACATGTGTCATTAGAAGTGTGTATTATAGGCTGGGCATAGTGGCTCACATCTGTAATCTGTGAGCACTTTAATTACAAATGTAATCCCAGCACTTTGGAAGTGCCAAGGCGGGTGGATCACCTAAGGTCGGGAGTTTGAGACCAGCTTGACCAACATGGAGAAACCCCATCTCTACTAAAAGTACAAAAAATTAGCTGGGCATTGTGGTGCATGCCTGAAATCTCAGCTGCTTGGGAGGCTGAGGCAGGAGAATCACTTGAACCTGGGAAGCGGAGGTTGCTGTGAGCCGAGATCGTGCCATTGCACTCCAGCCGGGGCAACAAGATCGAAACTCTGACTCAAAAAAAAAAAAAAAAAAAGAAATGTGTAGTATAAGGCCAGGCTCGGTGGCTCACACCTGTAATCCTAGCACTTTGGGAGCCTGAGGCAGGTGGATCACCTGAGGTCAGGAGTTCGAGAGTAGCATGACCAATATGGTGAAACCCCCTCTCTACTGAAAATATAAAAATTAGCCGGGCATAGTAGTGCATGCCTGTAATCTCAGCTACTTGGGAGGCTGAGGCAGGAGAATCAGTTGAACCCGGGAGGCAGAGGTTGCAGTGAGCCGAGATCATGCCACTGCACTCCAACCTGGGTGACAGAGCAAGATTCTGTCTCAAAAAAAAAAAAGAAGAAGTGTGTATTATACACAGTCGTATATGTTTATCTATGCCTGTGTGTGTACATCTAAGCTGGGCTTTATTTTTGGGGACAGTGTGTCTGTGTCTGTGTGTACCTCTATCGGTCATGGTGGTCTTCGTTTCTTGGGGTGGTGTGTCTGCATCTGTGTGTACCTCATCTCTGCGTGGATCTCTCTCTCTCTGTACATGTTTGTGCTGGGTGTGTGTGCTGGGACTGGGCTGGTGTGAATGTGAGTGTGTGCACACCTGAAAGAGCTGTGTCCTTGCTTTCTCCCTGGGAGCAGAGCGGTGCCCAGGGCAGAGGTGACGCACCGTCCCTGAGCTCCCCATTCTCCTGGGAACGAACTACAGAGAATGAGACCGAGAGCAGACTGCGTCAGAAGCACCAGCCCCTTCTGTAACCAGCCCAGGCCTCAGGCAGTAACTGCGGTTCTCACAGGTCAGACCTGCCCACTGTGTCTCAGCTGCCAGGAAACCCTGTTCCCAGCGCCCTCCTTGGGCCTGGGCCAGATCCCCAGTGAGCGGAACCCAGCCAAGGGGCCACATTAGTCACCCTGTGGCAACAGCAGGGAGTAAATTCCTGGGCCTGGGCAGAACTGCCCCTTTATGCAGCAATGTGGCAGCCACCTCACATCCTACACTCTAATACATCCTTACAATTCAACTCCAAGTTGCCAGATGGCGGCTTTTTTTTTCTTTTTCTTTTTTGAGACAGAGTCTCGCTCTGTGGCCCAGGCTGGAGTGCAGTGGCGCAATCTCAGTTCACTGCAACCTCTGCCTCCTGGGTTCAAGCGATTCTCCTGCCTCAGCCTCCCAAGTAGCTGGGATTACAGGCATGCCCCACCATGCCTGGCTAATCTTTATATATTTTCTTTTTTTCTTTTTCCTTTTTTTTTTTTAAAAGATGGGGTTTCACCATGATGGCCAGGCTGGTCTTGAACTCCTGACCTCAAGTGATCCACCCACCTCGGCCTCCCAAAGTGCTAGGATTACAAGCGTGAGCCACCGTGCCCAGCTAATTTTTATATTTTTAGCAGAGACGGGGTTTCTCCATGTTGGTCAGGCTCGTCTCAAACTCCTCACTGCAGGTGATCCACCTGTCTTGGCCTCCCACAGTGCAGGGATTACTGTCATTAGCCACTGCACCTGGCCCTTTGGTTTGGTTTGTCTGTTTTTGAGATGGAGTCTCACTCTGTCACCAGGCTGGAGTGCAGTGGTGCAATCTTGGCTCCCTGCAACCTCCACCTCCGGGTTCAAGCAATTCTCCTGTCTCAGCCTCCTGAGTAGCTGGGACTAGAGATGCACACCACCACGCCCAGCTAATTTTTGTATTTTTAGTAGAGATGGGGTTTCACCATGTTGGCCAGGATGGTCTCAATCTCTTGACCTCATTATCCGCCCACCTCTGCCTTCCAAACTGTTAGGATTACAGGCATGAGCCACCACACCCAGCCCCTTTTGTTTTGTTTTTGAGACAGGGTCTCACTCTGATGCACAGGCTGGAGTACAGTGGTGTGATTACAGCTCACTTCAGCCTTGACTTCCTGAGCTCAGGGGATTCTCTCACCTCAGCTCCCGAGTAGCTGGGACTATAGGTATGCACCACCATGCCCAGTTAATTTTTGTAGTTTTTGTAGAGATGGGGTTTCACTATGTTGCCTGGGCTGGTCTCGAACTCATGAGCTCAAGTGATCTGCCCGCCTGAGACACCCAAAGTGTTGGGATTATAAGTGTGAGTCACCATGCCCAGCTGGATGGCTTTTATTAGCACCAGTTTTCAGATGAAGCAACATGACCAACGTTAAGGCAGGGCTGGGCCTTGGTCCCAGGTTTCCTGACACTGGGTCCAGGTCTCTTTCCAGTGTTCCATATGGGGGTTCTGCTCCCCGGAAATGGTTCCCATAGAGGGCAACAGTGGGAAGCATGGTTTCAGGGGCTCACTAGGTTGTCCTAGATGGGGGAGTGAGGGAACTGGAGATAGGACTGGTGTCAGCACTGAACAGGCCTGCCCTCCTACTGGAATGTTCTCAAGACTTTCTCCATGAACAGAGGCTTAAAGTGTTGATCCCATAACGGGATGACCATGGAATTCACTGTCAGATGATTTAATAACTGAACAGGAGCTCTATTAATAACCTGGGTTTATGGTCACCGTACCTGTAACCCCTCTGGAAGGCAGACTCAGTCAACGTCACCAGCTCCATGTCTCCTTGACCCTCACCTGTGCCAATGTCCCTCTCCCCACCTGATATCCAGACAACTCCCTGGCTTCTTAGCAGTGAGGGGCAGGAGGGGCAGCTTTGGGTCCAGGGTGGGTATAAGGGTTCCATTGGGGTAACTTGGAGCTCCAGAAAAGCAGCACAGACCCCACCCAGGGACCCCTGACGAATGATCACTTCCCCACTCAGACCTGTGTTCTCTGTGGCCGGTTCCACTGCTTCTGCCCTGTCTTCCCTCAGAGCCCCGCGCCAGCAAGCAGAGCCTGTCCCTGCAGGTGTCTCTCCAGGGGCAGTGAGAGCCGTCTCGTTGTGAACCAGTAGACCCTCGATTCTTGAGACTGTGTACATTTCTCTATCTCCGCTCCCCTCGCCTCCCCGAGCAAACAGGCCATGAGCTTTGCTGACCACCCTCTCTCTCACAGGGCCTCAGAGACTCAGACTCTTGTTCCAGCCCCATCCTGACTCGCTGGGTGGCTTTGGCAAATTACCGCCTTCGTCCTCATCTGAGTTTCTCCAGGTTGTGAAGTAGGGCTGATACTCTCTGCCCCTCCCTGGCTCCCAGCGGACCTGCCGGGATAAGCAAGATAATAGCCGGGAACTAATGTGGAGGGAGCTATCAAGAGCCAAGTAAGAGGTATCAGTGCTGGCCTGTGTTTACATGGGTGTGGACCTTCGGTTCCCAGCCTCCTGGGGCTTGAGACCAGCCCTGACAGCTTCTTGGCTTGTGGCTCCTTTGTCCCACTTCCAGAGAAATGACAGAAACTGAAGCTAAGAGCCTGGTGTCTGGAGCAGATGAGACTTGCAGAGCCACAGGGTTTGAGGCTCTGGAACGTTGACCTCCTGACCTGGCTATGTCCCTAGCCACTGGCTGTGTGACCTTGGGCAAGTCGCTGCCCCTCTCTGGCCCTCAACCCCTCATCTCTGATAGCCTCCATCAGCTCTATACTCAGGGGGCCCTCCTAGAGGCTGTAATTGGAGGCCATGGTTTGGGGACAGAAAGGATCTTCTTATCTAGTCCAGCTCCTTTATTCTTCATAGACCTATGGGTCCCTCTTTGGGGGCCACAGACTAACTCCATGGTCAGCCTGGTTAACCCAAGGTTGTAAACTAGTCACAAAGGGGATCATGTAGACTGTGTGCAGTGGCTCATGCCTATAATCCCAGCACTTTGAGAGGCCAAGGCAGGTGGATCACTTGAGGCCAGGAGTTCGAGACCAGCCTGGCCAACATGGCAAAACCCAGTCTCTACTAAAAATACAAAAATTAGCTGGGCATGGTGGCGGGCCCCTGTAGTCCTCAGCTACTCGAGAAGCTGAGGCAGGAGAATTTTTTGTTGTTGTTGAGACAGAGTCTCGCTCTGTCACCCAGGCTCGAATGCAGTGGCGTGATCTCGGCTCACTGTAACCTCTGCCTCCCGGTTCAATTCTCTGCCCGAGCTGCCTGCTCCTGCCTGGGTCAGGCTTCCACCTTGCTCATCGTCCGAGATGGCCAGGGCCTCCTCATCCCCAGCCTGGCAGGGTTCGAAAGCCCTGGCTTCCCTGCCTTCTGCAGGCCCCCTGACCACCCCTCTCCTACATCCTCATCTTCTGCCCTCCTCCTCCCGTCTGCCCGCCGATCCTGTCCTCTGTTTCTCTCTCACAGTAATCTCCCTCACTCTTCTGCTTCAGCCTTACATGGCCCACTCCCTAATCTAAGAGCCCAGGCTCCTTAGCTCTGGAGCATGTGGAGCCTCCCCAGGATGTACCTGCGGAGCCTCCCCAGGATGTACCTGCAGCCAGAGCTGCCGGCAGGGCCCAAAGACTGGAACACGTATGTGTTTCTGCCTTGCTTCTGGCCCTCTCTTATGTTCCATCTTGCTTTTTTTAAAAAAATTCTTGCTGGGCATGGTGGCTCATGCTTGTAATCCCAGCACTTTGGGAGGCCAAGGTGGGCAGATGACCTGAGGTTGGGAGTTTGAGACCAGCCTGACCAACATGGAGAAACCCCATCTCTACTAAAAATACAAAATTAGCCAGGCGTGGTGGTAGTACATACCTGTAATCCCAGCTACTCCGGAGGCTGAGGCAGGAGAATCGCTTCAACCTGGGAGGCGAAGGTTGCTGTGAGCCGGGATTGCGCCATTGCACTCCAGCCGGGGCAACAGGAGTGAAACTCCGACTCAAAAAAAAAAATTCTTGTTTCCTATGATCCATGTAGAAGAAGGAAAATAAAGAAAAAATTCTTTCTACTTTTACCCATGTTATTTCATAATTTATAGACTCTTTTAAGCTGTCTTTAGTTCTTCCCCTGTAAGGCAAGACGTAAGCAAACAAAGGCTAAATAACCGATGACAAAATCAATAAAGCCAGTCTCCATCTGGCGCTGGGCGGCCCCTCATCTTCTGCCTGGTTTGCGTGAAACTGCCCCTCCTCTGCTCATCCCTGTTTCTGTTGGTGGCATTGCCACCAGAGTCTGAAGTGGCTTCCTCCCTCTACATCTCCAAGAGCTTTGTCTCTTTCTCCATCATTGTTGTCTCACCCCATTTCAGAGCTTCATGTTTTGGTGATTTCTTTCTTTTTTAAATATATCTGAAGCCGAGCAAGGTGGCTTACGCCTGTAATCCCAGCACTTTGGGAGGCCAAGGTGGGTGGATCACATGAAGTCAGGAGCTCGAGACCAGCCTGGACAACGTGATGAAACCTCATCTCTACTAAAAATACAAAAATTAGCCAGGCCCTGGTGGTGGGCACCTGTAGTCCCAGCTACTTGGGAGGCTGAGGCTGGAGAATCGCTTGAACCCCAGCGAGTGGAGGTTGCAGTGATCTGAGATCGTCCCATTGCACTCCAGCCTGGGCGACAAGAGTGAAACTCCGTCTCAAAAAAAAAATATATATATATATATATGAATACTTTTTCTTATTATGAAAGCAATAGATATTCATTGTAGAAAATAGAAAATGCAAGTTGACAAAAAGAACACAAAAATCATCTGTAATTTTATCTATGAGAGATAACACTGCGATCATTTGGGTTAATATCCTTTTCTAGTTTTGTTTTGTTTTTTTTTTCCTAAACATATAGCCTTGAAAAACCAAAAGAACAACTCCACCACAACGGGTGTCTTTATTTCTTCCCCAGTCTGTTTTCCTGGTTCTGGGCTTCTCTGATACAACTCCCCGCCCCCTCCCCAGGAGCCACTGCAGGTGGAGACCCTCAGAGAGCCTTTGGGAAGGCTTAGGAAACTCCCGGGCTTCTGGGTTTGGGGCTTCCAGGTGGAGCTATTGACAGCATTCTCTCCCCGGGGGAGCTTAAAAGCACCTTCCCAGGCTTTAGTCCTGCTGTGGTTGGGTGGGGAAGGGAGTGGTCTTATGCAATAGGGCAAACCAGTCCTCACTCAGGGCTGTTTATTTAAGTGGGCAGGGATGGGTTTGGGAGAAACAACCCAGATTTTGTGTTTACTTGAACTGTTGGGACCAGTGAATTTTGGAGACAACTACCCAATATAGGGAAGGTAAGATGGGTCATAAGGGATAAAATGCTGGGGGTTCCAGAGGCGAATGCCTAGAGGTCCCAGGCAAGCACCTAATCCTGCGGGGAGTTGGGGGTGCTGTGAATGGGTTAGAGCCTGCCCAGCTAAAGAAGACCCTAGGCTGGGCGCAGTGGCTCACGCCTGTAATCCCAGCACTTTGGGAGGCCGAGGCGGGCAGATCACGAGGCCAGGAGTTTGAGACAACTTTGGCCAACTTGGTGAAACCCTGTCTCTACTAAAAATACAAAAATTAGCCAGGCAAGGTGGTGGTGCCTGGAATCCCAGCTACTGGGGAGACTGAGGCAGGAGAATCGCTTGAACCCAGGAGGCGGAGGTTGCAGTGAGCAGAGATTGCGCCACTACTCTCCAGCCTGGGCAACAGAACGACTCCGTCTCAAAAAAAAAAAAAAAAAAAAAAAGAGGACCCTGAACTCAGTGCCTGGATTGCCAGATCCCAGGAGTTCTCACAAGAAGCTAGCAATATGAATTTTTTTTTTGTCAATGAAGTCTTCTCTTTAAATGTTGGCAACCAATTAAAGAAATTAAGCCACAGTTTGAGTCAAAGCATGATTGCAGGCTGCCGGTGTGCGACCTCTGACTAGCCTTCACCAGAGATCTGCTGTGCCCTTCACACAGGTTCCCTCGCCTAATTTACTTGGTGTTGCTTCCTCCCTCTGTCACTCTCCTTGTGCTCTGACCTCTAGTGATGCTGGTGACGTAGGCTTCTTATCTGCCCACTCTTTTTTTTTTTGAAACCGAGTCTTGCTGTGTTGCCCAGGCTGCAGTGCAGTGGCGCGATCTCCGCTCGCTGAAACTCCGCCTCCCGGGTTCAAGTGATTCTCCTGCTTCAGACTCCCGAGTAGCTGGGACTACAGGCATGCGCCACCATGCCTGGCTAGTTTTTGTATTTTTAGTAGAGAAGGGGTTTCACCATGTTGGCCAGGCTGGTCTCACGTGATCCGTCCACGTTGGCCTCCCAAATTGCTAGGATTACAGGCATGAGCCACTGCACCTGGCCATCTGCCCACTCTTTAAAAGTTTAGATCACTCCTTTCCCCTGCTTAAATTCCCTGTACCTCCCAAACTCCCAGCTTCCTCCTCACTGCTTACAAACTGAGCAGCTTGTGGATCTCAAACAAAACCCAGGATCTCCACTGCCCAGTGATTTTATTGTGCTTGGAACACCCACACCCATCTGCTCATCTTTTTCCAATTTTTATAATTGTGGTAAAATACAATGTAAAATTTACTATCTTAACCACTTTAAAGTATATGGTTTAGTGGCACTAAGTACATTCACATTGTTGGGCAACCATCAACACCATTCATCTCCTGAGCCTGTTCCTTTTACAAAACCAAAACTTTCTTTTAAGCAAAAATTCTGTATTTCCCTTTCCCTAGCAACCATCATCCTACTGTTTGATTTTGACTGCTCTGAACATTTGAGGTAAGTGGAATCATATTTGTCTTGTTGTGGCTGGCTTATTTCACTTAGCATAGTGATATATCCTTGACGTTCACCTGTGTTGTAGCGTATGTTAGAACATCCTTTTAAGGCTGAGTAGTATTCCACTGTGTAGATTGCGTGTACTCCATTTTGCTTATCCATTCATCTGTTGATAGGCACTTAGGTTGATTCTAGGTTTTAGCTACTGTGAATAACGCTATGTACATGTGTGTGCAAGAATCTCTTGGAGACCTTTACTCATCTAGTTTCGTTTTTTGTTTTTTTTGAGACGGAGTCTCGTTCTGTCACCCAGGCTGGAGTGCAGAGGCATGATCTTGGCTCACCACAACCTCTGCTTCCTGGATTCAAGGATTCTCCTGCCTCAGCCTCCTGAATAGCTGGGATTACAGGCATGTGCCACCATGCCCCGCTAATTTTTGTATTTTTAGTAGAGATGGGGTTTCACCACATTGGTCAGGCTGGTCTCGAATTCCTGACCTTGTGATCCACCCACTTCAGCCTCCCAAAGTGCTAGGATTACAGGCATGAGCCACTGCGCCCGGCCAAAGTTTTTCTTTTTAGATGGAATCTCACTCTGTCTCCCAGGCTGGAGTGTGAAGTGCAGTGGTGCCATCTTGGTTCACTACAACCTCCACTTCCTGGGTTCAAGCGATTCTCCTGTCTGAGCCTCCAGAGTAGCTGGGATTACAGGTGCACACCATCACACCAGCTAATTTTTGTATTTTTAGTAGAGATGGGGTTTTGCCATGTTAGCCAGGCTGGTCTTGAACTCCTGACCTCAAATGATCTGCCCGCTTTGGCCTCCCAAAGTGCTGGAATTACAGGTGTGAGCCACCGCACAGGGCCACTCACATGTTAGATCTTCTCCACAAAGCCACTTATTAACCTTAATGTCCACTTGACTGGCTTGGATATGTGGTACCCACAAGCAGGGCCTAGCTTGGGAGATGCTGAGATAACTAAGACCTGGTCCGTGGTCTGAGAAGTCTGGTCTAGACAAAGGCAGACTGGCACTAACACAGGCTGATGCGCACAGCAGAACTGTGTACAGCAGGAGTGCATGGGGAGGGCAGCAACGAACTTTGGGGAGTCAGAGAAAGCTTTGTGAGTTGGAGCACGCGGTAAAGTAGGAGCTTTCCAGGGCTGAGGGGACATCTGAAGGAGAGGAAACTGCCTATTCAGGGCATGGAGGTAGGCATGAAAGTTCTGAGTCATGTGGGTGGGCCCAGAGCAGAGGATGGCTGGGACGGTCACTGGGATAAGGAGCAGTTTGGGGACCAGATTATTTTGTCACTGTATCTGCATCCCTGTGGCCTGCACGCCAGAGTGTAAGCTCCAGGAGAAGAGGAGCTGTGTCTGGGCATTCATTGCTCCATTCCTGCCACCGTCTGAGACTGAGCCCTCCCATCCTTGCAGGAATGAGAACACAGCACCCAGTAGTAGTCAGAGCGCCCCCTAGTTGCCCCCAAGAGCTCCCACCTCCTGCCACCAGAGCTGACCTGGTCATGCCCTCCCTCTGCACATGCAATCAGCTGTTACAAGGGGCTGTGCTTTGCCAGGCATCCTCACTGGATCTCTGCCCCTCCCTGAGAGGATGCTCACTTTGGGGCCAACAAACCCTTAAGTACTTAAGCTGTGTTGATCACTGTTCTAGGCACTAGGGTAGAGTCTGAGAACCAACCGATAATGGGGGTTGTTCGCAGTAGGGATCAAGTGTGTTTTGAGCCTCGAAGGATGGATGAGTGTCAGAGTAGAGGGTTAGATGGGAAAACAGGGTGCCCTGTGAAATGGAACAATGGGGATGAGCCCCACCCCCTGCTGCTTACTCAACATTTACTAAACTACCATTTACCGAGGTCACAGAGGGAGCATGGTGTGCCTGGAACCCAAACATAACTTGATGCCATCTCACAACCCGGCAGGAAGACAGTAAAGTGAGAGGTGCTCTGGGCTCAGGGTGTTGTAAGCAGACACAGGGGTGAGACAGGGAGTGCCCACCGCCTGGGGTTGTGTGGGAGGGTTTTGAGCTTACCCTGAGGCATGTAAAAGGGGGAGGTGGTCCAGGCCAAAAGCATGAGTCCAAAACCAGGTGTTATCCATCAAAAGGAGGCCTGTCCCGGTGTGCTAGGAAGGTTCTGCTTGATCCAGGTGCTTGCCTCAGAGGTGTGTGCAGTTACGGAAATTCATGGAGCTGTACACTTATAACTTCATAGATGTACATTCATGGCAGTTGTATTTCAATTGCTTAAAAGTGTTTCCCCCACCCCCATCGTGTAAGACTAGACTCTGGGGCCATATACTTCTAGGATTGGGATCCAGTCCTGCAACCCCAGCTCTAGGGCCTTGGGGAGGCAACTTCAGTGAATTAGTTTCTTCACCTATAAAATGGGAATGATTGTATTGTCATTACAGGGTTGTGTGCAGCGCTAGCAACTTGAGATATGTGCACCCCCTGCCCCCAACCTCCAAATGAACAGGCTTGCGGAGAGGCTCACGCCAGGAAGAAATGCTACAAAGCATCACTGCAGCCTCCCCACAGTCCTGGCTCCCGTGGCCCTCACTCCTCCCCTCTGGTGGTCAAACCTGGCACTGCTCTCCACCCTCAGGGGCCAGGACAGTTTCGAGAGAGACTCAGAAAACCTGCTTAACAGGGTGGCCAAAGCCTGAACCAGCTGAACAGGACGGTCCCATCTCCCCCAGCAAGCTGGTCCCTCTCCTGGCCCACAGAACAGAGCCAGAAACCCCACAAACTACTTTCATTACCCTGTGGGAGGACTGGACTGTGATGCTGGAGAACCCTGGGGTGGGGGCTGCACGATGCAGCTGAGCCTCTCCTTGCTCTGTAGGTCTTGGCCAGGTTGGGGCTGGTCAAGGGCAGGGAGCTCAATCTTGGGGGAAGAGGAAGAGAGGATGGAGAAGCCACAATCCTCTTCACCCGTGCCACAGCATTAAATAAACAAAAAGCAACTCTTTACAGCACAAACTACACAGGGAAGTCCTTCCTCTCAGCCCTGGGCACAAAGCATGGAAGGGGAGCCCTGGAGGACAGGGTTGGGGCCTCCAGGGTCTGACACCACCCCAGGCCTCTTCCTAGCGCTGTGGGGTAGGGATAGGCAGCTTTGAACAGAGGAAACAAAACTCCAGCTTCCTCCAAACTCCTAGGCAGGCAGGTCCATCTAGTATAGTACTTCTGGCCCAAGGGTTTTCTGCTCCTTCAAGACCCTTGAGCTTTCTCAGGACCTCAGCTTAGCTGGGACTTCCCCAGGAGGGGCTGGAGCCCTGGTCTCTGAGGCACAGTGGGCCTGGGAAACGGGCAAGAGTCTGGTTCCAAAGTTTTTCCCAGCCCAGGCCTCTGCCTTGGCAAGCAGGAAGCAGAGCCAGGTGAGCTGGCGAGACCCAGGCTCAGAGGGGCCGGGTGGTGTGGTTATAGACCAGGTGCTCTGTGTCCTCGGTAGTGGAGACAGTGGAGCCAGCAGGGGTGGGGGGTGGGGGTTGGCGGTGGCAGTGTCTGTGGAAGTTCTTTCTCTGGTTCTGGAAGAGGCAGTAACCCAGGATGGCGACCACCACCACAATGCAGATGATCAGGAATGCTGCGACAGCCATCTCCACAGAGCCTGGGGGAAGAAGCGGTGGAATGAGGGGCTCCCGGGGCCTGCCTTGTTCTGACACCCACCCCCACTCTATGGAAGGGACCAAGTCAAATGGATGCCAGGTACAGAAGGACATGGACACCTGACTCAGATCTCCCACATATGAACAGCTGAACAGCTCCCTCCAGGAGCTCAGAGGGACTCTGGTGGGCCTCAGGTCTCAGCTCAAGTCACTCTCCTTGCCACTTGAGGGAAGCCTGGGTTGCTTCCGGCAGACATTGATAACGCATTTCACTGTACTCCCTTGTCTGTGGCAGGCATCACTATTTAAGGCTTACCTGTGCTAGGAATGGGGCTTTCCCGCCGCAGGCCAAACACATCCTTCTCTGCAGAATACCGAGGAGAGAGACCAGTCAGTACTGATGACTCAAAGATTCAGCAGCTCCGCAGTGCCCCAGACCCTGCAAAGCCATCCTCTCCACCCGCTACTCTGACGATGGAGGAGTGACTCCCACAGGCGTGGGGGCAGAGTGGAGGGCACTGGCTAAGCCTCCCCCTTGTACAAGCCCACCCTCTCACGGGCCCCACTCACTGGAGATGCCGTGACAAGACTCGAGGCACTGCTGCTCTTCCTCAAAGTTGTTCTCGTTGCCGTAACAACCGCCATAGGTAAAGCGGTCGCAGCGTTCGCTGAAGGGGTTGTAGTACCAGCGTGGGATGCTCTCCTTGCAGAGTCCTGTGTCTGGCAGGTCCACGCAGTGCCCTGGGGGGTATGGAGCAGGCTGTGGCGAGCGAGTCCATGGCCTCCCTGCCACCTTCCACCAGGCTCTACACGGCTGCCACCCAGCACCTCCCCACCCGCCTGAGAAGCCCCAGAAACACCTGGCCCAGCTGCAGTGGTGCCAGAAAGGGAAGACAAACCCTGGAAAATAATCGTAGGCACAAAAGTAAACTGCGCTGACTCACAGTTACTTAAATTTTCTTTCAGCTTTTCTGATTGGATCATGGTCTGTTTTCTGATACTGGGTGGTTTACCTCTTCTTTTTGGACTGGGTCTTGCTGTGTTGCCCAGGTTGACGTCAAACTCCTAGGCCAAGCGATCCTCCCCTCAGCCTCCCTAGTAGCTGGGATTCCAGGTGTGAGCCATCACACCTGGCTGGTTAACCTTTCTTAACAAAGAGGTTGGGCCTCAGGATCTGAGCCTTGGCAGGCAACAGCATCCAGCTAGAGCTGATCATTATTATTTTGAGACAGGGTCTCACTCTGTCGCCCAGGCTGAGTGAGGTACAGTGGTGCCATCTCAGCTGACTGCAGTATCCACCTACCAGGTTCAAGTGATCCTCCTACCTCAGCTTCCTAAGTAGCTGCGAGTACAGGAACGCCCCACCACACCCGGCTAATTTTTGTATGTTTTGTAGAGATGGAGTTTTGCCATCTTGCCCAGGCTGGTCTCAAACTCCTGAGCTCAAGTGATCTGCCAGCCTCGGCCTCTCAAAGTCCTGGGATTATAGGCATAAGCCACCACGCCTGGCAAGCTAAAACATATTGTTTTATTATATTTATTTTTGTTGTTATTTTCAATGTTTGGCAAGTAATAGTGGCTTCCCATTTATGGTAGTGTTGTCAAAGTTACTTTTTAATATATCACATTAAAAAAGCAATTGACTGGGCCAGGCGCAGTGGCTCACACCTGTAATCCCAGCACTTTGGGAGGCCGAGGTGGATGGATCACCTGAGGTCAGCAGTTCGAGACCAGCCTGACCAAAATGGAGAAACCCCGTCTCTAGTAAAAATACAAAAATTAGCTGGGCATGGTGGCAAGTGCCTGAAATCCTAACTACTCAGAAGGCTGAGGCAAAAGGATTGCTTGAACCCTGGAGGTGGAGGTTGCAGTGAGCCAAGATCTTACCACTGCACTCCAGCCTGAGTGACCAGAGTGAGACTTTGTCTCAAAAAAAAAAAAAGGAATTGATTAGGTAAATAAGATCTGGGCAATATGTGGTAGGCATGGCTGAAATTTTGATTTTTGAAGGTGTTCAGAGAATGAGTGATGCCTGGAAAACACAGAGCCACAGAAGAGAGCCCAGGAGCCATCCAGGGAAGAAGCTGTGCATCTGGAGAACTGGGAGCTGCCCCAGCTCCTTGTGCCCACAGGCCTACACACCCGGCAGGCCCCTCAGGTCTGAGGATAGAAATAGTGAGGATGGGCCGGGCGCAGTGGCTCACGCCTGTAATCCCAGCACTTTGGGAAGCTGAGGTGGGTGGATCACCTGAGGTCAGGAGTTCAAGACCAGCCTGGCCATCATGGTGAAACCCCATCTTTAAAAAAAAATTAATAAAAAGTAAATAGTGAGGACGGCAGCCGTAGACCCAGGACACGTGGGGAGGATCTCACCTTTGTCACTGGGGAAATGGATGCTCTGGAGCTCGTCAAAGCCACTGGTGTCTGCAAAGATGAAAGGTCAGAGGCTCAGACCCTACAAGTGTCTCCCAAGGGTTCAGGGCAAGGCTGTCAGGACCTCCTTGTCTGCTGCCCAACCCCCTCCATCCCCCAGGCCTCACATTTTTCACAGGTGGCCTCATCCGAGGCATCGGGGCAGTTGGGGGTGTCATCGCACTCCAGGAAACTGTCGATGCAGCAGCCATTGCTGCAGCGGAACTGGGTGGGCTGACAGGTGCCAGAGCACACTGGGTGAGGGTGGGACAGGGGGAGGGGAGGTCAGGTTCAAGCACAGAACAAGTGTCCAGGGCCCACCCTCTACCTGGCCCTCTCTGCCCAGACACATCCCCTATTCCCTTTCCACCAACCCCACTCCTCCCCCCGCAAACTGGGCAGATTCTCATAGGAGGATGGGCTGGAAGGGGTGGGATGTTTGTGGTCCTTCCACAAACTCTGAGGGGAGGAATGGCTTGGACAAAGGCAGGCCACTCAGGGACATGGGGATGATATGGGCTGGAGACGTCGTGGCAGGAGTAGGGGGGATGGGGAAGGGAGTAAAGCCCACCTGGATGGCGCCTTTCCATGGAGGGGCCTGGGAGAGAGAACAGAGAAGTGAGAGGAGGCATGGCCAGGCTCCAGAGGGGATGAGATGATTGGGGTGGGTGAGCAAAGGAGAATTCCCACCGCCTACCTCCCTGGCCACAGAAGAGAGACCACTCACCCTGGGGGAGTCGCCTGAGCCCCAGAGCTGCCTCTCAAATGCCCACCTTGCACACCCCGACAGGCTAGAATGCACTCTTCTTCCCGAAGGTAGTTATTCTTGTTGCCCAAGCAGCCTCCATAAGTGAAACTCTTGCAGATCTGCTCCATGGGGTCGTAGTACCAGCGCGGGAAAGAGCCCCGGCAGCGGCCCACTTTGCTGGACGCAAGGCAGTAGTCTACGGGGGAGAGATTGTGAGGGGACCGCATGGCCAATCTGTAGAGCAGGGCTCCAGGCACCGCCTCCTCACCCCTCCCTCACCTTCTGTCTGCTTGGTGGACAGCACAGTGACTGTGATGTTGGCTGTGTCCTCTGGCTGGTCTGAGCTAGTCACTGTCAGCTGGAACAGGTAGGTGCCTTCCTTGAGTCCCCACAGCTCCACCTGGTTTGGGTCTTTCCTCTGCACACAGAAGTGGCCATCAGGCTTGGGTACCCCCAATGCCCCTGGGCTGCCCAAGGTCCTCCCAGACACACACCCACACCCTTGGGGAGGCCAGGGGGACTTGGATTAAATGGATCTTCAGCTTCTTTCCACCCCATCCCATCTGGGGCCATTGGTTGGGCTAGGGTCCCAGAAAGGGGCTCCCAGAAGGCTATCAGGCAGAGGGCAGGGTCAGAGAGTCAGACCAGCATCTCACCTCTACCCTGACATCAGTGTCACCCCGCAGTAGGTGCCAATCTGTATTCTCCACATCCTTCAGCACCACAGGCTCCTGGGGTTGTACTTTCAAATCCATGCCTGCCCAGGTCTTGGGGATCCCAGACCCTGGCAGGGGAAGAAAGTGAGATAAGGTCCATTCTCACTAGATGGACCAGGCTTCTGGGAGCAAGGTGGAGTGGAGACAGCATGAGCCCCACCTAGACCAAACTAGGACTCTGCAGCCTGCATGGGGTGCAGGTGGGAGCCCCCAACAAAACCAGCTTCTTGATCTCTATTCAGAGAGAGCATGCTTTTGGTATACTGAAGACATTTTTATGTTGTAACCCACTTTCTTTCCTTTTTTTTTTTTTTTTTGGTTAGAGATGGGGTCTTGCTATGTTTCCCAGGCTGGAGCACAGTGACTATTCACAGACTATTATGGCCACACCAGCCTCAGCCTCCTGAGTAGCTGGGACTAAAGGTGCCATCACCACGCTTCAGCTTTCTTTCTGAAGCATATTACTAAACTAATTGCCATCTGATCTTATTTAGAAAACACACACACACACACACACACACACACACACTTGAGGGGATGAGCTTGTTTCTATTTTCTACAAAAGAAACACCTCAGACAGACTCGGCCTCCAGTTACAAGGGGTCCTGGGAGCCACATCCTTCGTTGAGTTGACAGTGCCTGTGTCTGAGGCTTCCCCATTTCAGGGTCAGGGCTGGGGGAGGGGACAAGCACAGTGCAGGCTCCCGGCCTGTGGGGGCTGAATGGTGGCCCCTCAAAGATATATTCACATCTAACCCCTGGGACCCATAAACATGACCTGATTTGGGAAGAGGGTCTTTGCAGAAGTAATTAGAATTTCCAGAGGAGATCATCCTGGATTAGCTGGTTAGGTCCCAAATCCAATGACAGAGTATCGTTATAAGAAACAGAAGGCTGGGCACAGTGGCTTATGCCTGTAATCCCAGCCCTTTGGGAGGCCAAGGTGGGCAGATCACAAGAGCAGGAGTTTGAAACCAGCCTGGCCAACATAGTGAAACCCCATCTCAATTAAAAATACAAAAAAGTTAGCCGGGTATGGTGGTGTGCGCCTGTAATCCCAGCTACTCAGGAGACTGAGGCAGGAGAATCATTTGAACCTGAGAGGTGAAGGGTTCAGTGAACCGAGATGACGCCATTGCACTCCAACCCGGGTGACAGTGCGAGACTCCATCTCAAAAAAAAGAAAAAGAAACAGAACAGAAGACAGTGAAGGAAAAGAAGGGCACGTGAAGTCAGAGGCAGAGACTGGAGTGCTGCCGCCGCGGCCAAGGTATGCCTGGTCCCCCAGAGGCTGAGAAAGGCTCCCCAGGGTCTTTGGAGGGAGTGCAGCCTTGCTGACATCTTGATTTGGGGCTTCTGGCCTTCAGAACTGTGCAAAAATAAATTTCTGTTTTTTGTTTTTCGGTTTTTTAGAGATAGAGTCTCACTCTGTCATGCAGGCTGGAGTGCAGTGGTGCAATCTCAGCTCACTGCAACCTTTGCCTCCAGGGTTCAAGCGATTCTCCTGCCTCAGCCTCCCAAGTAACTGGGATTACAGGTGTTCACCACCATGCCCGGCTAATTTTTGTAGTTTTAGTAGAGATAGGTTTCACCACATTGGCCTGGCTGGTCTTGAACACCTAACCTCAAGTGATCCTCCCACTTCAACCTCCCAAAGTGCTGGGATTACAGGGCATAAGCCACCGGACCTGGCCAAATTTCTGTTGTTTTAAGCCAACCAGTTTGTAGTCATTTGTTACAGCAGCTCTAAGAAATTAAGACATTGCCCTTTAGGGGATTAGTCCAGTTGGGCTGATAAGAACCCATGACATGAAACAATGTGTGGACAAAACAAGGCAGTGGACATTCCAAGAAAGGTCACAGCGGGCTGGGAGGATAAGGGAAAGTATTCTGGAGGAGGGAGAAAGGATTTTTTGAGTTTTTTGTTTTTGTTCTTGTTTGGTTGTGGAGGAGAATGTAGGTGTTGTTAAAAGTGGCAAAACACATGAGAAACCAAAGCAAGGAGTTAGGAATTTGCAAGGCCAGGTCAGTGGGGACAGTAAGGAGATCAGCTGCGCTTCAGTTGACCTCAAAGCACCCTGGATGCCAGGCCAGGGTGTTTGGACACAGCAGGAGTAACATTCAAACATTAAACAACTGATGGTACAGAAAGGGGACAGACACTGGCCATGAGCAGTGGCACAGAGTCCTAGAGGCCCCAGCAGCACCAGACATTGACCTCCTAGATACATGACGAGGTCCAGGAGTTCAAAGGGAGGGGCCAAGGGCTTGGGTAGCAGGGGCACTCCTGAGCTCTGGACAGCAGCTGTTTTCCCATTTGTTTGGAAGTATGCTGTGGAGCAAGGAGGCTGGCAAGTAGACCAGTGCAGTGGTCCAAGGCAGATGCATCAGGAATGGCCTGAATGCCGGAGCAGCCAAGCCGGGCTGATGCCTCAGGCTTCTCCTCTGCCAGTCTCTGGGAACTGAGAAGGAAAAGCCAGGGCACAGGCAGAAGGGAAACTGGATTTAGAGGGAACATATGGGTTAAGTCAGAGAGAAGTTAAATTTGGGAGAAGGAGGGCCACCCGAAACCGGCAGACAATGAGAGATAGGCATGGGTTGGAAATAGATCTGGAGGCATCTTTAGTCACAAAGCTGCCACTGGCTGAGTGTATGCTGGACAGCATGCTAGGTACTCTACCTGCATTAGCTATACCCAGGGTTGGCACTAGGCCTGCAGGCCAAGTTCAGCGCCCCCCCATCTCATTTTTTTTTTTTTTTTTGAGACATGGAGTCTTGCTCTGTCACCAAGGCTAGAGTGCAGTGGCACGATCTTGGCTCACTGCAACCTCCGCCTCCCAGGTTCAAATGATTCTCCTGCCACAGCCTCCTGAGCAGCTGAGACTACAGATGAGTGCCACCACACCCAGCTAATTTTTTGTATTTTTAATAGAGACAGGGTTTCACTGTGTTAGCCAGGATAGTCTCGATCTCCTTTCCTCGTGATCCACCCGCCTCGGTCTCCCAAAGTGCTGGGATTACAGGCGTGAGCCACCATGCCTGGCCCCACCATCTCTGATATTTTGGAATGGATGAAAAAACAAAAGGAGAATCATTTTTCATGACACCTGAAAAGCACACAAAATTCAAATTTGTGTCCATGAGTTGGAACACAGCCTTGCCCACACATTTACAAGTTGTGTATGGCTGCTTTCATGTTACAACAGAGCTGTTGTGGGACCGTACAGCCCACAAAGCCTAATAGTTTCTATTTAGATCTTTACAGACAAAGTTTATTGACCTCTGGAGTCCATCATGTACCTTCATAACCAGCCCGCCACACCTACATTCTCATCCTCTTTTCAAATGAGAAGGTTGACACCAGAAAGATTAAATGACTTGCTCAGAGTCCTTCAGTTTCTAAAGGCAGGGCTGGGATTTGAACCAAGGTCTGCCAGACTCCACAGCAAATGCTCTCTCCATAATTCGATAGGTTATCCACCCACTCAGAGGTATAATTTTAAATGTTCTTATAATCTTGGGTTTTTAAATTTTGCTTTTTTAGTTTAGGTAATACATTTATGATATATAATTCAAAAGGTGGCTAAGTGTGGTGGCTCACACTTGTAATCCCAGCACTTTGGGAAGCTGAGGCAGAAGGATGGCTTGAGCCAAGGAGTTTGAGACCACTCTGGACAAGGTAGTGAGACCTCGCTATCTACAAAATAAAAAATTAGCTAGGTGTGGTGGCTACTTAGCTATTCAAGAAGCTGAGGTTGGGAGGATCACTTCAGCCTGTGAGACAGGGCTGCAGCGAGCTGTGGTTCCGTCACTGTGCTACAGCCCAGGTGACAGAGTGAGACTCCATCTCAAAATAAAAGAAAATAGAAAAAACCAAAAGGTACAAAAAGTTAGTGAAAAGTAAGTCACCTCTTCTCCTTAAGAAGGAATCTTCTCCATCAGATTTCCTATTTTTTTTGAGATGGAGTTTCGCTCTTGCCGCCCAAGCTGGAGTGCAATGGCGTGATCTCAGCTCACTGCAACCTCCACCTCCCAAATTCAAGTGATTCTCCTGCCTCAGCCTCCAGTGTAGCTGGGATTATAGGTGCCTGCCTGGCAAATTTTATATTTTCAGTAGAGACAGGGTTTGTTTCCCCGTGTTGGTCAGGCTGATCTCGAACTCCGGACCTCAGGTGATCGGCTCGCCTCAGCCTTCCAAAGTGCTGGGATTCCAGGCATAAGCCACCATGCCCGGCTCCCCCCTTTTTTTTTTTGAGACAGAGTTTTGCTCTTGTCACCCAGGCATGAATCTCAGCTCACTGCAACCTCCACCTCTCCTGGGTTCAAGCGATTCTCCTGCCTCGGCCTCCCAAGTAGCTGGGATTGCAGGCATGTGCCAACACGCCCAGCTAATTTTTGTATTTTTAGTAGAGACGGGGTTTCACCATGTTACCCAGGCTGTTCTCAAACTCCTGACCTCAGGTAATCCACCCACTTTGGCCTCCCAAAGTGCTGGGATTATAGGCATGAGCCACTGTGACCAGCTCCATCAGGTTCCTTACCCCAAAGGTATACAGTTTTACTAGTATGTGTGTATGTGTGAGAGAGAGAATATCAAGAGACAGTATCTGAATTCACAAGCATGTGAGTTCGTCATCTTGTTTTGCCCTTAATACACAGTGGAAATCGTTCCATAGAAACACATGGTTTCTTTTGTTGTTGCTGTATCATATTCAGTATATAAATGTACCACGATTTATAATTACTTAACCAGTCCCTACCAGTTTCCTGATTTAGATTTTCTGTCTTTCTCCCCTAAGAACTAAACCATGTTGCCATAGGGTTTATTATTATGAAAACAACATCACAGTAGTCAATTATAGGATGTGTTGACAGACAATGCAATTATTTCCAGTTCTTTGTTATTATAAACAATACGGTGTGGCTCACCCCTGTAGTCCCAGCACTTTGGAGGGCCAAGTCTGGTGGATCACCTGAGGTCAGGAGTTCGTGACCAGCCTGGCTAAAAGGGTGAAACCCCGTTTCTACTAAAAATACAAAAAAATTAGTCCAGCGTGGTGGTGCACACCCGTAATCCCAGCTACTTGGGAGGCTGAGGCAGGAGACTCACTTGAACCCAGGAGGCAAAGGTTGTAGTGAGCTGAGATCGCACCATTGCACTCCAGCCTGGGCGATAGAAGCAAAACTCCGTCTCAGAAAAAAAAAAAAAAAAAACTAAAAATAAAAAATAAACAATGCTACACTGGCTGGGAGTAGCTGGCTGGTAAGTTGTTTTATCTGTGTATAGGTACAGCTGCAAGATGAATTCCGACAAGTGGAACTGTGTCCAGGGTTATATGCACTTAGGTTTGGTAGATTTTGCCCAACTACCTTCCACAGAGGCTCTCTAGAGTTTTTTCAAGTGTTAGAGTGAATGCAAAGAAAGAAGAGAAGGTAAAGAGATAAGAACAGCTGGTAGGAGGCTGAGTGACAGGGATTCCTCTTTGATGAGGCAGAGGAAGCAGAGCCAGTGGGGGACTCACCGGAAGGTGGTTCCAGAGGTGAGAAGACCAGGATGCACAGTGACAGCAGAAGGGATGGGAAGGGAGAGATTTCAGGAAGAAACATGTTGACTGTTTCAGAGGCCTACAAAAATAATAAAAAGAGAACTGGGTTCCAGGGATTAGGGGAAATAAGACAGGGATGAGCAGGAACAAAAGTGGCTGTCTGGAAGCAGCCTCCCAGCCCAGGGGTTTGGCTGACAAGCAGGAGAGCACCCTGAGAGCACCTGCCTAGGGAGTAGTGAGCTGGGAAGAGCCCGGTCCTCCCTCCCTCCTTGCATTTTGTAGAAAGAAGACAGACTACTTAGTAGTATACCCAGCAGACAGACAGGCTAGCCCCACCAGGACCCTACAGTGAAGTAGAAGGCAGCGTCATGCATCAGACTTTGAGCTGAATCAGGGGCTGAATTCCCCCCCACACAACTCAGTCCTCTCCAAGCCCCAGGCGCCAGGCAAGGAGCAGGTACCGCCTTACCACTCCCTTCTTCTCACCCTCAAGAGAGCAAAGGGCTAGAATGGCAATAAAACCAGCCCCTCCCTCAGTTACCAAGTCTCAGGACCTCAGGGAAGTGCAGACTCTGCCTCCTAAGCCACTCCCTCATAGGACTGGGGAGGAGGACAGGCTAGGGAAGAGAAGGGGAGAGGAAGAAGTACAAGCTGCTGGGCCTCCAGCTGCAGGAATCCATACTGGACTGGCCTGGCCACAGGCAGAAAGAGGAACAAACAAGCCCATTCTGGGGAGAATATCTATGTAATAGGAGAATCAAAGGTTTGGAAGCCCTCAGCACCCGTGACCCACCCAACCTGCCTCATCCACCCTAGCCCTTAATGGCTCTACCCTGTCATTACCAACCTCCAACCTCTCTAACTGGACTCAGCTAAGAATAAATCCCTTCACACACACACAGCTTCCCCCACTTCCCAAAGCACTGCAGCACTCTAAAAATGGCCTAGAATGGCCTGGAGTTCATACTCAGTCCAAGCCCTACCTGCCTCCCTCAGTGTCCCAGGAAATCCCCACTCCACCCTCTCTTGTGGCAAACAGGCAGGTCCTAGCTAGGGGTTTCCAGATGAGGATGGCTGGTCTCAAGACCATCTGGCCACAGTCCAGCTCAGCTCCCTGAAGAGACTCCAGAGCCTCAGACTCTGGCCCTGGAGAGCGACTCCTCGGAGCCTCTGTGGAGCAGGAAGGGCATGGGCAACTCAGGTCAGTAAGAGTCATCACCACCTACACTTTCTGCTACTTCCTTGTGGAACAGGCTCCAGCCCTGGTCCAGTGGGACTTGGTGGCCCAGCCTGGCCTGCAGACGTGTCTCCCTTCCATCCCCAGGAATCCCCATCTCACCTCTCCTCAGAGACCCAGGAGAGCTACTGGAAGGATAGGGAGAAAGGAGGACCCTTAGCCTGGAAGAGAGACTAGCCCAGGAAAAGGCTGTGGGGGGAAGTCCTTTCTCCACTTTCCAGAATGGAGACCACCCCCAGATGTGGCCCCAGCCCAATTCTGGCCCTCAGACTCCCCAGTCTTCAGTTCTGTTATCCACTGGGCTATGTTGGGTCAGAATGCTAGGTTTCTACCAGAGAGGTGGTCTTGTGTGAAAAACAACACAGGACTTTTCGAGGTCTCCCCTGGCTTGAATCCTAGGCCTATCATTTATAGGCAGTGTTACCATGGACAAATTCTTTTTTTTTTTTTTTTTTTTGTGATGGAGACTTGCTCTGTTGCCCAGGCTGGAGTGCAGTGGCATGATCTCAGCTCACCACAACCTCCATCTCCCAGGTTCAAGCAATTCTCCTGCCTCAGACTCCCAAGTAGCGGGGATTACAGGCACGTGCCACCATGCCTGGCTCATTTTTGTATTTTTGGTAGAGACAGGGTTTCACCATGTTGGTCAGGCTTGTCTAGAAACGTTGACCTCCTGATCTGCCCGCCTCAGCTTTCCAAAGTGCTGGGATTACAGGCGTGAGCCACCGCACCCGGTCTACCCTGGGCAAATTCTTCAGCATAGGAGTCTCAGTTTCCTGATCTAAACAGTGGGACGACTGCTAGTAGCACCCTTTTTGGAGGCTGTTGTGATGAGGCCTGAGTGAGATGTGGCACAGCAATCAGTAAACTGTAAAGTGGTCACAGAGGTTATCAGAAGTGACCCGCCTCTGTGCTGGAGCCCCACCTAGCCAGAACAGCAGGTAGAGAGAATGGGGAACCAAGGTTCTGGACTGGCCCTTAGCCCAGCAGACTGTTCAGTTGGGAAGGAAAGAGGAGGAGCCCTAGCCTCCACTTTGCCCTTATCCATGGAAGTAAACAAGGCTTGGCTACCAGATCTGAGCAGGGAGAGCCCTGTCTGGCTCACGCGCAGGCAAACACACTTGCCTGGACAGCTGACATCCCTTCCCTACTAGGTATACATACCAACAGCCTGACTCACCCACAACCCTTCTCATCCCCCACCCCAAAGACTCTAGGCTTCTGTGCTCACAACGTCACTCCTCTCCCTTTGGGTCAACTGAAGACTGGGCTTGCCTTCTAGTCTCGGATCTGGCAGTCTTCCTAGACCACCAAAAGGCCAATCCATTCCTAGGGGATAGAGAGAGGCTAGCCAGTCCCAAGTCCAGCCAGTGGGGGAGACCATGGCCAGGCTCACCTGACAGGGCATCAGTGTGCCTAGACCAGCGCTTGGCCAGGGTGCCTTTCTAGTCACCAGACCTTCCAGACAGCTCACTCCCACAATCAGCCTATCAGTGCCAGAGGTCAGGAGTCCTGGGGACTGACTCTCCCTCCAGTACACACAGCCCAGAGCTAAAGGCCTCTCTGTGAGCACCAGCCCATCACCTCTGAACATCCTGAGTTCAGGAGTCAAAGTTTGGGCTCTGCCCTTCTCACTCATGTCCACTTTCCTTTGTTTACTGTTAGTACTGCCTACTTCTAAGGAGGGCTTGGGGTAGAAGTGGAGTCCCGTGGCCAGCTGCAGTGGCTCACACCTGTAATCCCAACACTGTGGGAGGCCAAGGCGGGTGGATCACCTGAGGTCAGGAGTTCCAGACCAGCCCGGCCAACACAGTGAAACCTGGTCCCTACTAAACATACAAAAATTAGCTGGAAGTGATGGCAGGTGCCTGTAATCCCAGCTACTTGGGAGGCTGAGACAGGAGAATCACTTGAACCCAAGAGAGGGAGGTTGCAGTAAGCTGAGATCATGCCATTGCACTCCAGCCTGGGCAACAAGAGTCAGACTCTGTCACACACATACACACACACACACACACACACACACAAAAGAAGAAGTGGACTCTCCTTAAGTCCTCTCTGATGTTCGCCTCCCCTGGGACTCCATAACCGATCCCTTTTCTGAGTTTCTCCAAACCCATCCATCTTGGCACCCTCCTCCTTACCTCCAAAGCCCTGGGTCCGCAGCTGGCGGTAGGAGCGGTACACTTCCCTCCTGAGGTAGTTGATGAACCCCTCCCTGGGTGCGAACTTGCACACGAAGTTATGCTCGTAGAGGCAGTTGATGAGGAAGCAGGCAGCTATGGCGTCCTCCCCGCGGTCGGGCTGCAGCTCCACCAGCGCCAAGTTGCAGTTCTGGGTGCTGCAGCAGGCGTGCACGCAGTCCCAGGCCCGGCGCACAGTGGGGGACTCCAAGAAGGTGGCTCCGTTGCTGACCGAGGCGTTGGTGTCCAGCACGAAGTCAGGCACCCCGGCGGTAAAGCGGTTCAGGCAGTCGGCTCCCGCGGGCAGTCCAGGGGGCGCGGGCGGCGGCCCGGCCTGGGTGCCCGGGAGGCCGAGCGCGCACAGAAGCCACACGGCGACGGCAGGTATGCGGGCCGGGGCGAGGTAAGCGCGCGCCATCATCCTCGCAGGGGCCGTCGCCTTCCTCCCCAGGGGGGTCACCTTCAGAGTGCAGGCCTCTGGGTTCCGAGAGTGCTGGTGACCTAAAAGAAGGGAGGGGACAGAGGAGGAGACACATCTGATCAGCCGGGGAGACTTCGGAGGAGGCGGGCCGGCCGAGAGGAAGCGGCGCGGGGCTGCGGGGGGGAGGGGACCGGAGCACCCCGAGAGCGAAGAGGGCGCACGGTCCCGGCCCTCGCACGCGCCCTCCAGGAACCCGGCAGCCAGACGCACGGACAGACGGACAGACGGACCGCTAGGGAGCTCACGTACCTGGACACACGCACGAGCGCAGAACAAAGGGCAGGACATGCTCCAGCCGGCTCCGCCTGCTCCTGGGCCTCGCGCGCCGGTGCCCCGGTTACCTGCGCAGGTGAGTTGGGTGGGGCCGGGCCCGCCGAGGTTCCGGTCCCGGCTTCCTGCGCTGCTCGGGCCGCGACTTCCTCCCCGGTGCTCGGAGCGCTGGCGCTCGGCCACCTTCTCCCCCTAGTTTCTGGTGAAACTGAGTCAGCGCCGTCGGGGCGGGGCGGACATTAACCTGCGCTGCTGGCCCCGCCCACGCCTGGAGCGCCCAGCCGCCTCCCCGACGGAGCTCCAGGCCGGGTCCGCCCCGCTGCCCCGCAGCCCCCGCGCCTCCCCTGCAGCCAGCTCCCCGGAGGGGCTCGCGGGCTCCACCCAGTCCAGCCCCGCGAGGAGGCCCGCGCCCGAAGCGCATCCACAGCCCGGAGGGGACGCGGCCGGGACACTAGGGTCCGGCCTCTAGGGCGGCGGCCTCCTGCCTTCGTTTCTGGCCGGGGACTGCACTCCCAGACCCAGACCTGAGGCCGGATGCAAAGAATCTCTCTGGCCCTCGGGAAATCATTTCCATTTCGCGGCGAGAAGGGAACCCAGAAGTTGCCTGGCTGCACCTGTGGTAACTGGGATCCCGGATGTCTGCCCCAGTGTCAGCTCCGGGAAGCCCTCCCTGCTGTCTGGTGAGAAACAGAGGCGATTCCCCGCGTCCAGGCTGCCCTGAGGGCTCCACAGTGCTTCCCTGTTGTTTGAGGCCCCTCCTGTTCTTGTTTGTGTAGTTCGGTCCATTCCCTGATACGGCTCATTGGACTGCTGACCCCTTTCCTGGAGCCCAGGCTTCCTCTTTCACAAAGGGATGCTCCTGGCCACTCTCTTCCGGGGAAGTGTCATCCTAGGAAGGCTGGAGGTTCCAGTTCACCAAGTAGCTGAGTTAATGCTTTTCACGAAACCGTGGACTCCCTGAAGTCAAGCTTATTGCTCTTTCTGAGTAAAGAACTCTTTTTTTTTTTTTTTTTTTTTTTTTTTTGTGAAAGAGTGAAGCTCTGTTGCCAGGCGGGGGTAGTTGGGATTATAGGCACGCGCCACCACGCCCAACTAATTTTTGTATTTTTAGGGGAGACGAGGTTTCACCATGTTGGCCACGATGGTCTCGATCTCCTGACCTCGTGATCCACCCGCCTCGGCCTCCCAAAGTGCTGGGATTACAGGCGTGAGCCCCAGCTGAGTAAAGAACTCTTAAGAGACCATTCTCTGCAAGGCAAGGGTCTGAACAGGTGAAGGACAGATGAAGGCAGGCTGGAGGAGGGAATCCCATTGCATGCTCTGTTAAAAGAGAGATTCCAAACCTTTTCCTGATGGCTTAACAACCCCCAACCCAATGGAACATTATTCCCAGTTTCTCATTCAAAGCAGCTTTGCCTAGCAGATCCTGTGGCTAGCCCTTGGATGTTGCTGAACTGCAACACCCTCCAGCTGCTCACATGACGAGTGTTGGGGTGGGATTTGGGCCTGTCTCCCCTTCTCTGGATTTTTAGGATTTATCCACAGCCCTGGTACACTGGTGGATATAGAGCAATGATGGTATGCTAGGAATGAAGCAAATGATTTTGCAGTCATTGGGAAGAAAGGGTTTTGTTGTGATTTGATTTCCCCTTATAGCTAACACATTCAGGAATTTTTTTTTTTTTTTTTTTTTTTTTTTTTTAGATGGAGTATTACTCTGTCACCCAGGCTGGAGTGCAATGGCACGATCTCGGCTCACTGCAACCTCCACCTTCTGGGTTCAAGTGATTCTCTTGCCTCAGCTTCCCGAGAAGCTGGGCTTACATGCGAGCGCCACCATGCCCAGCTAATTTTTGTATTTTTAGTAGAAACGAGGTTTCACCATCTTGGCCAGGCTGCTCTCAAACTCCTGACCTCAGGTGATCCACCCCCCTCGGCCTCCCAAAGTGCTGGGATTACAGGCGTGAGCCACTGCGCCTGACCTTAAGAATCTTAACACAGGGGAATATTACCTTATGGTAATATTACATTACCATAGATTTATCATTATATCCATTATACACACCATTACCAAAACCAACATGAATGCCCAAACTCTGTTCTTAAGCACTGCCCACACATTACCCTTTACCCAAAACAAACCAACAAGGTACTATTTTTAACCCCGTTTTACAAATGAGTAAACAGGCTCAGACAGGTAAACTGACTTGTCAGGTCATTCGCAGTGAAGTGGCAAGGCAAGGATTGGAGCCCAGGCAGGCCCCTCCAGGCACTTGACATAGTATTGCGAATGCTCAGGACAACTCTGGAAGTTGTTTCCATTTTGCAGAAAGGTTCACTGACTCCATCAAGGTCAGGCAGTGAATGAAGAGTGAAGACAGGTTGCAGCGAAGTTGAGCTTGTGAGCTTCAAACTCAGACTACTGGGTTTAGCTCTTGCATCTGCCACTTATATCCCTGTGGCCTTATGGAAGTTATTTGATCTGTCTGCCTTAGTCTCCTTGAATGGGAAGTGGGGCTTCATAGGGTTTGTTATGGGGATTAAATGAGTTAATGCAGATAACCCAATTGACACCATGAGTGCTCAATAAATGTTACTTGAAAACAACAACAAAAACACATGCTGGTGAGGATGCAGAGAAAAGGGAACGCTTATACACTGTTGGTGGGCATGTAAATCAGTTCAGCCACTGTGGAAAGCAGCTTGGAGATTTCTCAAAAATCCCCCCACCTCAACCTCCTGAGTAGCTGGTACTACAGGCACCCAGGTGTAGTTGAACTACCGTTCAACTCAGCAATCGTATTACTGGGTATATACCCAAAGGAAAATATGTTGTTCTTCCAAAAAGACACCGGCACTTGTACATTCATCACAGCACTATTCACAATAGCAAAGACATGGAATCAACCTAGATGCCCATCAGTGATGGAGTGGATAAAGATAATGTACTTTATACACACCATGGAATACTACGCAGCCAGAAAATAAACAAGATCATGTCCTTTCCAGCAATACAAATGCAGCTGGAGGCCATTATTCCAAGCAAATTCAGGCAGGAACAGTTCTCATTTTAAAATGGGAGCTAAGCATTGAGTACACACGGACATAAAGATGGAACAATAAGCCGGGCGCGGTGGCTCACGCCTGCAGTCCCAGCACTTTGGGAGGCTGAGGCGGGTGGATCACGAGCTCAGTGGTTCGAGATCAGCCTGACCAACATGGTGAAACCCCATCTCTACTTAAAAATACAAAAATTAGCCTGGCGTGGTGGCGCGCAAATCTAATACCAGCTACTTGGGAGGCTGAGGCAGGAGAATTGCTTGAACCCGGGAGGCGGAAGTTGTAGTGAGCCGAGAACGTACCATTGCACTCCAGCCTGGGCGACAGAGCAAGACTCCGTCTCAAAAAAAAAAATGATGGAACAATAGACACTGAAGACTACCGAAGAGAGAGGGAGGGAGGGGAGTGAGGGGAGTGAGGGCTGAAAAACTGCCTTTTAGGTAATGTGCTCACTACCTGGGTGGCAGACTCATCTGTACCTTAAACCCTATACCCATGTAACAAACCTGCATATGTACCCCCTGAATCTAATATAAAAGTTGAGGCTGGGTGTGATGGCTCATGTCTGTAATCCCAGCACTTTGGGAGGCCAAGGTGGGAGAATTGTTTGAAACCAGGAGTTCAAGACCAGTCTGAGCAACATGATGAGACCCCGTCTATATAAAAAAATATAAAAAATTATCCAGGTGTAGTGGTGCGTGCCTGTAGTACCAGCTACTCAGGAGGTTGAGGTGGGGGGATTACTTGAGGTGTGGGGATTACTTGAGCCAGGAAGCTCGAGGCTGCAGTGGGCTATGATCACACCACTGCACTCCAGCCTGGGTGAAAGAACTAGACCCTGTCTCAAAAATAAATGAAGTTGTAAGGATTTTTTTTTTTTTTTTTTTTTTAAGTCACAGAGGCCAGGCGCAGTGGCTCATGCCTATAATCCCAGCATTTTGGGAGGTCAAGGTAGGTGGATCACGAGGTTAAGAGTTCAAGACCAGCATGGCCAACATGGTGAAAACCCATCTCTACTAAAAATATAAAAATTAGCTGGGTGTGGTGGCAGGGGCCTATAATCCTGGCTACTCAGGAGGCTAAGGCAGGAGAATCGCTTGAATCCGGGAGGCGGAGGTTGCAGTGAGCCGAGATCGCACCATTGTACTCTAGCCTGAATGGCAGGAAGAGACTCTGTCTCAAAAAAAAAAGAAAAGTGACTGAGCCAGGATTGTATTAGAAGTCTTTCTGACGTTAAAAGCCATACTTTCCAAATTACCTTTTACTGCTTCTTACATACTAAAAACTCCACGTGAAGAGAAGAAAGACTGTAAGGTATTCTATCAAAGTAGTGAAAGCGATGATATTTGAATGGTGAGACTGTAGGGTAACATTTCTTCTTTCTAGCTTTAAACGTATTTTCCAAGATCCCATCAGTGAACGTGGGAAGCTTCCGTAATGAAGAGCGAGACACACCATGATGAACTCCACATACCATATTTGATGACAGTCTTCCTTGGTAATCACTCACATTCATCTCCTCTTGTCTTTTCCCACTGCTGCCCTTGACCTGGGTTCTGTGCCGGCTTCCTGATGGAACACCAGGCCGCCCTGCACACTGTCATGTGGTTCCCTCCTCCGGCCCTGCCTTCATCTGTCCCTTACCTGTTCAGACCCTCAGTGATTTTCAGGAACTTCTTTGGCAGGCTGTACAGAGCCAACTGTTCCCTGGATGGACTCATGAAGTTCAGTATTTGCATAGGCAGAGAGTGTCAGAGCTGTCAGAGGAGACAGCTAAAACCCTTCCCGTGGCTGGGCACCATGGCTTACGCATGTAGTCCCAACATTTTGGGAGGTCAAGGCAGGAGGATTGCTTGAGGCCAGGAATTCAAGACAAGCCTGGGCAATATAGTGTCTAAAAAAAAAAATTTTTTAAAAAATCCTTCCCCTTACCTATAGCAAAATGAGGCCCAGAGATTTGGCCTTAGTTTGTTCATAGACACAGGGTCAGCTCCAGACCTCAGGTCTCTTGACTGACAATCTTAGGCCCTTTGCATGATTTGAGCTGCCTTCCTGCAAAGTATTTGCAAATGATTTTGTTTTTTAATTCTGCACTTTAGGCCCAAGGGGAATTTACTCTTTTCTTTTTTTTTTTCTTTTTTTGAGATGGAATCTTGCTTTGTTTCCCAGGCTGGAATGAGGTTGCATAATCTCGCCTCATTGCAACCTCCACCTCCCAGGTTCAAGTGATTCTCCTGCCTCAGCCTCCCAAGTAGCTTGGACTGTAGGTGTCTGCCACCACACCTGGCTAATTTTCTTATTTTTTAATTTTTTGGTGGAGACAGGGTTTCACCACGTTGCCCAGGCTGGTCTCAAACTCCTGACCTCAAGTGATCCGCCTGCCTTGGCCTCCCAGAGTGTTGGGATTACAGGCATAAGCTGTCGTGCCTAGCCAAGGCCTTGTAGCTCTTTTCTTAGGCAATGTAGCTCACTCTTTTTCTTTCTTTCTTTCTTTCTTTTTTTTTTTTTGAGACAGAGTCTCAGTCTGTCATTCAGGCTAAAGTGCAGTGGCGCGATCTCAGCTCACTGCAACCTCTGACACCCAGGTTCAAGCAATTCTCCTGCCTCAGCCTCCTGAGTAGCTGGGATTACAGGCGCCTACCACCACACCAGGCTAATTTTTGTATTTTAGTAGAAACAGGGTTTCACCATCTTGGCAAGGCCTCGTGATCTACCTCCCTAGGCTCCCAAAGTACTGGGATTACAGGTACCTACCACCACACCTGGCTAATTTTTGTATTTTTAGTAGAGATGGGGTTTCACCATCTTGTTTAGGCTGGTCTTGGACTCCTGACCTCGTGATCCACCTGCCTTGGCCTCCCAAAGTGCTGGTATTACATGCGTGAGCCACCACGCCCGACCTATAGCTCACTCTTTTCTTAGGCCGTGTAACTCACTTTCCCACTGCAAGCTTTTGGAAGAGAAGCTCTGTGCCACAGGCTCCATTCCTATTTGCCATGTTACAAATACCAATCATTGCTCTTAGGAGTGGATGATTTGATGAGAATATTCAGTTCTTACCCCACTGTTAGAAGAGGAACACTGACTGCCTTGCAGTGGATGTGCTCTGGCAGTTTCTGTAGGTAGGAGTGGTGGACTGTCTGCAAATGTGGCCACTAGCAGTGCCTCCCAGTCCTGTGTGTGCATGCTGCTTCTCCCACCAGAAGGTATCGATTTTCCTTCTCTTTGAATCTGGAACTTGCTTTGTCCGATTGGACCTGGCAGAAAGTGGGGCCCTGTGACTTTCAGGCCTTATGAAATCTCATAGCTTTGTTTTTCCCTTTTAGAGTTAGCTGTGATGCAAAGAATTTGTCTATGCTGCATGAGAGAGATTCTACCTGAAGAGAGCAAGGCCCTGGACGACGAGAGACTCTAAAGGAAAAGAGAAGAGCCCACTGTCTCCCATTCACTCCAGCCCCGAACCAAGGAGCTGGGTGAGGCCATCTTGCATCTTTAGCCCCAGTCAAGTTGCGTCAGCAGAGACTAACTAGCTGACCCTGCCAAGCCCTGCCCAAGTTAAAGAATCATTAGCAAATAAATGGCTGTTTCTGTTTTAAGCTTTTAAATTTTAGGGTGGTTTATGTGTTAATAGTAACTGAAACAGATAATATATTTACAGAATAAACTTTAGGGTTTTGTTTGTTTGTTTGTTGAAACAAAGTCTCCCTCTTGTCCCCCAGGCTGGAGTGCAGTGGTGCTATCTTGGCTCACTGCAACCTCCGCCTCCTGGGTTCAAGCGATTCTCCCGCCTCAGCCTCCCCAGTAGCTGGGATTACAGGTGCCCGCCACTACACCCAGCTAATTTTTGTATTTTTAGTAGAGACGGGATTTCACCATGTTGGCCAGGCTGGTGTCAAACTCCTGACTTCAGGTGATCTGCCCGCCTCAGCCTCCCAAAGTGCTGGGATTACAGGCATGAGCCACCACCATGCCCAGCCAGAATAAACTTTATTTGTAATAATCTAAGTAAAAGCCCACTAATTCATTATGCAGAGAAAAAGGATTTTTTTTGAGACAGGGTCTTGCTCTGTTGCCCAGGCTGGAGTGCTGTGGCACGACCATAGCTCACTGCAGCCTCGACCTTCCTAGTTCAAGTGATCCTCCCACCTCAGCCTCCAGAGTAGTTGAGACTACAGGTGCTTGGCACCACACCCAGCTAATTTTGTTAATTTTTTGTAGAGACGGGGTCTCCCCATATTGCTGAGGCTGGTCTCTAACTCCTGGGCTCAAGCCATCTTCCTGCCTCAGCCTCCTGAATTGTTGGGATTACAGGTGTGAGCCACTGTGCCCAGCCAATTTAACTTTCATTTCAAAAAGACAGCCCCTCCCACATACTGCTACAGCCCTGTTAAATCAAGTTTAGCCATAAGCTGCCTCCTTACATATTTTAAGTTTGGCCTAAAGGTTTCTCTGTACATAGTGAATAGTCACCTAAATGGCAGTGTAAACAGCCTGTAACCTACTCTTGTGCCAAACAACAAGTTTTGGCCAAAGGGGGCCAACTGTTCAAGCCCTATTCAAATAAGGAAAACACTGAGCTGTAACCAGTCTGGCTGAGTCTGTCTCTCACTTCCGTTTTCTGTACATCACTTTCCTTTTTCCGTTCACAAATCTCTGAGCCTACTCTGACTCAGGAGGCTGCCCAATTTACCAGTTGCACTTTGCTCAATTAAACTCTTTTTTTTTTTCACACGGTGTTTTGCTCTTGTTGCCCAGGCTGGAGTGCAATGGCACGATCTCGGCTCACTGCAACCTCCGCCTCCCGGGTTCAAGCGATTCTCCTGCCTCAGCCTCCCTAGTAAATGGGATTACAGGTGCCTGCTACCACACCTGGCTAATTTTTTGTATTTTTAGTAGCGACAGGGTTTCACGATGTTTGCCACGCTGGTCTCAAACTCCTAACCTCAGGTGATCCATCCGCCTCAGCCTCCCAAAGTCCTGGGATTACAGGCGTGAGCCACTGTGCCTGGCTCATGAAAATGATCTAATTTTGTGAAAACCCAAACAATATATGGGAGAAAAAATGGAAAATAAATACACCAAACAGATAATTTATACTTTTCTTTATTCATTTGTATTTTAGAGTTTTCCACAATGAGCACATCATTTTAAAAACTCATTTCTTAAATAATCATACTAATTTTAAAGTTTTCCAAATAACTATATATAGTATTTAACTATGTTAAATATATATGCATAGAGGGGCGGGTGCAGTGGATCACGCCTGTAATCTCAGCACTTTGGGAGGCCAAGTTGGGTGGATCACTTGAGGTCAGGAGTTCAAGATCAGCCTGCCAACATGGTAAAACCCCATCTCTACTAAAAATACAAAAATTAGCTGGGTGTGGTGGCAGGTACCTGTAGTCCCAGCTACTTCAGAGGCTAAGGCAAGATAATAGCTTAAACCAGGGAGGCAGAGGTTGCAGTGAGCTGAGATGGCACCACTGCACTCCAGCCTGGGTGACAGAGCAAGACTCCATCTAAAAAAAAAATACACACACACACACACACACACACACACGCATAGAAAAACTAGAAAAAATAGACAAGAAAGAAACTTGTCAGAATGTTAGAGGTGGTGGTTTTTGTCTGGTGGGATTATGGGAAATTCTGAATGTTTAAAAATACTTTTTTTTTTAATATGGAGTCTTGCTCTGTTGCCCAGGCTGGAGTGCAGTGGCGCAGTCTCTGTTCACTGCAGCCTCTGCCTCCTGGGCTCAAGAGATTCTTCTGCCTCAGCCTCACCCTCCAAAGTAGCTGGGATTACAGGCATGCGTCACCACACCCAGCTAATTTTTTTTGTATTTTTGGTAGAAACGGGGTTTCGCCATGTCTCCTAGGCTGGTCTCGAACTCCTGAACTCAGGTGATCCACCCACCTCAGCCTCCCAACATGCTGGGATTACAAGCGTGAGCTACTGTGCCCAACCATGTTTTAGCAAATGTAGAAAAGTTTCTAAAATAAATATGTTTTTCTTCCACAATAAAATTTTTAATAAAAGAAAAGGCATTTAAGAACAGCGTGGTTCTGCTGGGGTCTGTCTGCTGCCCATTTTATCTCAGCACTAGACCTGGCCCAGGCCAGGAGAGCAGGCAGATGCCTTTCTCCCTGCCCAGGCCCCTGCCCTCTTTGTTTTTCTGCCCTGAGGTGGCCGTGTGGTTCTGGTGGCTTTTCTCTCTCATCTCATCTTGGATCTTGAGCTCCCTTATCTTTGGGCAAACTTACTGATGACTGGTGGCACCAACAGGCTGGGGAGGAGATGTGGGTCAGTGCTAAGTTGAAAGGATATCAGTAAGGAGCCTCTTGCTATAAATAATGGACATCACTCATTAGTGAGCCATCAAGCTTCATGGTATGCACGCTGTGTGCTCATATAGAATCCTACCAACCCTCTGTTTACAGATGAAACACGTTCACGGAGGCTGCATGCACGAATCTGTCTGTCCCTGTATAGGCTTTTATAAAGTTTGCATGTTTGTATGTCCCCAGCCCATTACCAGTCAATGTCTGTTAAATGTTACTTCCTAAATTGTTCTCCAGTCTGCCTGATTCTTGCCATTGATGGCACCACCTCCCCTATAAGCCCTACCACAGTGGCCTTCTAGCTGGTACCCACCAGCCCTTCTGTGCCCTCGGATTGTCTTTCTGTGCAACAGCCACAGTGTGTGTTTGGAAATTTAAATCTGAACATGTCAACTTGCCTAAGCACCATTGCTGAAGACTCTGCAGTGACTGCCCAATGCCCTTAAGATGGAGACAAAATTCCTCAATGTGGCTTACAGGGCCCTGCATGGGTACCTCAACCCTTTCTCCTGCCTCACTTTTCCCTCTCTCCTCCCTCTGTTCCAGCCGCATTGACCCTCTTAGTCCCTTGTTCTCACCATCTCCCTTCTATCACAGGGCCTTTGCATGTGATCTGCATTCTGCCAGGCCCATCCTGCTGGCTCCTAGGCCAGGTTAACTCCTACTCCTCTGTCAGAGCTCAGTACAGATGTTATCACTCTCCAGATTACACCTTCATTAGACATTCATATAGCACTTTCTACTTTTCTTCAAATAACTAAATGAGATTGCAATTTTATATTGATTTGATTAGTTGATTAATGTTTGTTTATTTTCCCACTAGATTGTAAATTCCTTCCATGAAGGCAGGGTGTCTCTTTTGTTCTTGTTTGTTTGTTTTGAGATGCAGTTTCACTCCTGTCACCTAGGCAGGAGTGCAATGGTATGCTCTTAGCTCACTGCAGCCTCTGCCTCCCACATTTAAGCAATTCTCTTGCCTCAGCCTCTCAAGTACCTGGGATTACAGGCACCCACCACAATGCCCAGCTAATTTTTTGTATTTTTAGTAGAAATGGGTTTCACCATGTTGGACAGGCTGGTCTCAAACTCCTGACCTAAAGCAATCCACCCTCCTCGGCCTCCCAAAGTGCTGGGATTACAGGCGTGAGCCACTGTGCCTGGTCTTCATTTTTTACATTTTTTAATGGAGATAAGATCTCGCTATGTTGCCCAGGCTGGTCTTGAACTACTGGCCTCAAGCAGTCTTCCTGCCTGGGTTTCCTAAAGCACTGGGATTACAGGTGTGAGCCACCACACACAGCCCATTGGGCTTTTTCTAAAGCTTTCTTTTAGGAGTCAATGTATTATGGTTGAAGTCAGTATACTGGGAACAGAAACTCATCATAAAGGCAACTACTACAAGACCTAAAAAGAAATATATAAAAAAACATTGGAACGTGGAAAGTACGGGGCATAAGTTAGTGTGAGTTAAATTCTCATCATATTGAGGAGATAAGAGATACTGTCTAATTGACAAATTCACAAAGATATTACATAAGGGGATAATGATGACCACAGGAGAACAAAAAACAGAAGCTGTGGGTGAGGGTTCCCTCTGGGAGAGGAAAGAAATCATTGTTTTTCATTTGCTTGCCCTTCTGAGCTGTTAATTTTCTTTACTTTTATTTTTTTAGACAGGGTCTAACCGTTGCCCAGGCTGGAGTGCAGTGGCCTGATCACAGCTCTCTGCAGCATCTACGTCTCAGGTTGAAACAGTCTTCCCAACTCAGCCTCCCAGATTGCTGGGACTGCAGGTGTGTACCACCATGTCTGGCTAATTTTTTATGTTTTGTAGAGATGGGGTCTTGTCGTGCTGCCCAGGCTGGTCTTGAACTCCTGAGCTCCAATGATCCTTCCACATTAGCCTCCTGTGTAGCCGGGACCACAGGCACCAGCCACCATGCCTAGCTAATTTTTAAAAAATTTTTGTAGAGATGCAGATTCCTATGTTACCCAGACTAGTCTCACACTCCTGAGCTCAAGTGATCCTCCCACTCTGGCCTCCCAAAATGTTAGGATTACAAGTGTGAGCCACTGTGCCTACCCATTTTTAAAAGTATTTTTTTACCTTTTTTAAATGAAAAAAATTCCAAGACTGTGAAAACAGAACTTTTGTTATTATTATTATTATTATTATTATTTTTGAGATGGGGTCTCTGTCACCCAGGCTGGAGTGCAGTCATGCCATCTTGGCTCACTGTGACTTTGCCCGTGGAGGGTGTCCAGGTTCTTGGCGTTTTGAACAAGGAATTGGACAAAATGCACAAAGCAAGAAAAGAATGAAGCAACAAAAGCAGAGATTTATTGAAAATGAAAGTACAGGCTGGGCCTGGTGGCTCATGTCTGTAATCCCAGCACTTTGGGAGGCCAAGGTTGGGTGGATTGCAAGGTTAAGAGATCAAGATCATCCTGGCTAACATGGTGAAACCCCATCTCTACTAAAAATACAAAAATTAGTCGAGCATGGTGGCATGCGCCTGTAGTCCCAGCTACTCAGGAGGCTGAGGCAGGAGAATCGCTTGAACCCGGGAGGTGGAGGTTGTAGTGAGCCGAGATCGTGCCACTGCACTCCGGCTTGGGCAGTGAGCGAAACTCCATCTCAATCAAAAAAAAGAAAGAAAGAAAAAATGAAAGTACACTCCACAGTGTAGCAGCTGGCTGAGCACAGGGGCTCAAAAGCCCCTTTACAGAATTTGGGGGGGTTTAAATACTCTATAGAAGTTTCCTATTGGTTACTTGGTGTACACCCTATGTAAACGAAGTAGTGGCCTGCAATCAGTCTGATTGGTTGTGCACAGCAATCAATCAGAAGTACTTTCAATTTCCCATCTGTGCCCCAGAACAGGGGACGGTTTGCAAAGGCAGTAAGTAGCCTCTGGTCCTTTTGTTAGACAGGCGTGGAAAGTTGTGTTTTTTTAAATTTCAATTTAGTTTTAGGAAGTCAGAGTGAATCAGCCTTAGGTTCCCTGCTTCCAGACCCCAGTCTCCTGCCTCACAAACTCCACCTGGGTTCAAGTGAGCTTTCCACCTCAGCCTCCCAAGTAGCTGGAGCCACAGGTGCACACCATCATGCCCAGATAATTTTTTGTTTTGTTTGTTTGTTTTGTAGAGACAGAATTTCACCATGTTGCCCAGGCTGGTCTTGAACTTCAAAGCTCAAGCAGTCCACCCACCTCGACCTCCCAAAGTGCTGGGATTACAGAGTCCTCCCAAAGTGCTGGGATTATAGACGTGAGCCACTGCCCCCGGGCCCACGTTTTAAAAAATTACAGCTTTCTTCTGTTCTGTTACTTTTTTTAAAGTTTAGAAATTTTCATTACAAAAAACTGAACAAAAAACTAAACAAAATACCCTGCCTTTAGAATGCAAGTGTGTATGCCTGGAAGTATTAGTCCTTGACACCTGGGTATAAGTGAGGGCTGCAGGTTTTCTCTGTATCAGGAAGTACAACAATCAGGGGAGGGTCACGTGGTAATAAATATGGCTTCCTAAGCAGTTGCCTCCGGGGAGCAGGCAAGGTAGACTGGGCTTGATAAATTTGCCTTTACAAGCAGGCAAACTGCTTTTATAGGCCAGGCTGATAGCAGTTTACATTAAGACACACCCAGACACTGGGGGCACTGGTTCCATGGGAGCCATGGATGACCGACCTCCAACTCCATCCATCGGCTGGGACTCTGACCCCAGCAGTGCCACACTCTGGGCAAAAATCCCTGCCAGCCAGGGACCCTTCTTCTGTGGAATTTGACCACAGCTTCTCGGAGCCCAGAGTGGATCTAGCCCCAGGAAGGTGGGATACAGAGGGTCTCAGGTGAGAACAACTCAGGTCCCGTTGCAGAGCTGGCCATAGAGCAGTGATAAGAGCCCTGTACCCTTCAGGACCCCAGGGCCCCTTCCTCCTCCCTGGGCATGGCAGCCTCTTGACCTTTGCTCATCTGCGGTTTATACCACTTTGGGCCCCAGAAGCTGCTGAAAAGGAAGCTGGGGCATGGCTCTGGAGTGCCGCTCACTGGCTGGCAGTGAGGAGCCAGGAGACTGGTGTTCCCAGCACCAAAGGCTTATTGATCTTGCCCTTGCCCCTCCCTGGGAGCCTTGGCCCTCCTCCTGCCTTCCTTTCTTCCCTGCTGGCCTCTCCTGTTCTCTGTCTCCTCACTTCCCTCTGTGGCTCTGCTCTGAACCGGCGTTTTTTCACAGCTCCTTGCCCAGGCCAATCCTTCCATGCTGTCTTCAAGCCCTGCTTCCTGCACATCTCCCAGTCCGGACGGGGAGAACCCATGTAAGAAGGTCCATTGGGCTTCTGGGAGGAGGAGAACATCATCCACAGACTCAGAGTCCAAGTCCCACCCGGACCCCTCCAAGCTACCCAGGTCCCGGAGACCCAGCCGCCTGACCGTGAAGTATGACCGGGGCCAGCTCCAGCGCTGGCTGGAGATGGAGCAATGGGTCGATGCTCAGGTGCAAGAGCTCTTCCAGGTGGGTAGCACAGGGGAGAGCAGGAGGAGATGGGGGCCTGGGGCTGAGAACTTCACAGGAGCTGGAGGGCTGATGAGAGGTGCTTCCGTGAAGGGAAACCTTTTGGAACTGGTGAAAGGAAGAAGTGTTGGTCTGAAGTATAGAAGTCTGCCTCCCTCTAGGCTTGGCTGTGCCTCTAACACTCTTTGTTATCTGGGGAAGGTCTTTTAACGTCCCTAATGTATAAAATAGGACTGTTAGTGCCTGTTACGTCTCGTTTATAGGACTTTCTGAGGCTCAAATGAGATAGTAGAAGGGAAAGTGCTTGGTCAGAGTATTTTTCAAAATTTTATATCTCTGTTTACTCCCGTCCTCAACACACAAACATGTCTAGAGCTGCATTTGCTTTTCTTTTGTTTTCTTTTTCTTTCATTCTTTTTTTGAGACAAAGTCTTGCTCTGTGGCACAGGCTGGAACGCAGTAATGCAATCTCAGCTCACTGCAACCCCCGCCTGCCAGGTTCCAGTCATCCTCCCACCTCAGCCTCCTGAGTAGCTGGGATGTGCGCCACCACACCTGGCAAATTTGTTTTTGTATTTTCTTGTAGAGATGGGTTTTTGCTATGTTGTCCAGGCTGGTCTTGAACTCCTGGGCTCAAACAGTCTGCCCGCCTCTGCCTGTCAAAGTGCTGGGATTACAGGCGTGAGCCACCGTGCCTGGCCTAGAGCTACATTTTCCAATACTGTCACGATCAGCCATGTGTAGCCGTTTGAGTTTAAATGAATTATAATTGAATAAAATTATTCAGTTCCCCAGTCACATGGGCCATATTGCAAGTGTTAAATAGCCCCATGTGCTAGTGACTACCGTGTTGTCAGCACAAATCTAGAGCATTTTCACTCTTTCAGAATTGGACAGCATGGGACTAGAATGTCAAGAGTAACCAGAGTTGAGTGCCAATACCAGGACCTAAGTAATCCTTGATCCTGGCTCTGATTGACACTCCTCAATGCCACTCTGGGAAAAGGACAGGTCTTGGCCCCTGGTCACTGGAAATGGCACTTTCCTATATACCTTCAAACCTGGATTCTAGAGAGGTAACAACTGCTGTTCCAGCAATAAGAATAACATTTTGAACACTTAAATATTGGCTAGCCACAGTGCCAGGTGCCAAAAATAACACGCATTCTCTTTTTTTTTAATTTTTAATTTTTATTGCATTTTAGATTTTGGGGTACATGCGAAGAACATGCAAGATTGTTGCATAGGTACACACATGGCAGTGTGATTTGCTGCCTTCTTCCCCATCACCTATAACTGGCATTTCTCCCCATGCTATCTCTCCCCAACTCCTCACCCCCTGCTGTCCCTGCCCTATTTCCCCCCAACAGACCCCAGTGTGTGATGCTCCCCTCCCTGTGTCCATGTGTTCTTATTGTTCAACACCCACCTATGAGTGAGAACATGTGGTGTTTGATTTTCTGTTCTTGTGTCAGTTTGCTGAGAATGATGGTTTCCAGGTTCATCCATGTCCCTACAAAGGACACAAACTCATCGTTTTTTATGGCTGCATAGTATTCCAT
>CAUYLG010030556.1:0-29605 GCA_963573385.1 Cacajao melanocephalus
ACCAGAAACTTTCTAAACTTAAGTGCAAATTTTAAAAAAGAATTTTATAAACAAAATGTTTAAGAACTTTGCAATAATTTCAAAAGGTGCAATCCATTTGTAACTAGAAAAATAGCAAGAGAAGAAACAGCAAAAAGAGAAAAAAATACTTGAGGTAAAAATAATAATGAACAAGAATTTTCCAAAATTAATGACAGACATCTAACTACAAATTCAGAAAGCTCACAGAACACAAAGCAGGATAAATATCGACATATCTAAACCTATGTATATCATATTCAAACTGAAGAAAACCAAAATCAAAGAGAAAATCTTAAAAGAAGCCAGAGAAAAAAGCACCTTGCTGTAGAACAAAAAGAATAAGAATTACTGTGGACTTTTTGTCAAAACCAAGCAACCAGTAAGAGTGAAATAAAATATTTGAAGTGTTGAAAGAAAAAATCTTTTTAAAAAACATATTGAATTCCATATACAGAGAAGTTATCCTTCAATTAAGTAAAGGAGAAATGAAATTTTTTTCTTATACAAACAAAAACTGAGAGAGTTCATCATCGGGAGAACTGCTTCAAAAGAAATGTTAGACTTTCTTCAGGCAAAAGTAGAATTATATAGGTCAGAAACTAGTATCTACATAAAAAAAGAAGAGAATTGGGGGAAGAATAAATTAAATAGGTAGAACTGAAAATACTCTTTAATAATATATGGATAATGCTCATAATATACTATTATGCAATTTGTAAGTGAAGTTAAACTGTGTTTTGTAAATTCTAGGGAAAACACTATTTTTTAAAAAGTGCTATTGATATTCTAAGAGAGATTTATAAAACAAAATCATGAAGTACTCAATAAAAAAAGAGAAGTCAGAAAAGCAGGGATATAAAAGGATACATTTAACAAACATAAATTTTTTAAAACACAGTACATATTAATCAACTGTGTCTATAATGAGTATAAATGTGTTAAATACATGAATTAAAGACAAAGATAGAGTAGATAAACAACAACACCTAGAAATATGCTGTATACAAAAAAAAAAAACACCACTCTAAAGACTTGAATAGGTTAAAATAAAGAGATGGAGAAATATAGACTGTGAACACTACTATATTATTTGACCAATGAAAATAAAGCTACAATAACTAAAATATTAATTTCAGAATAAATTCAGGAAAAAGACAATTATCAGGAATAAACAGAGGCTTTTATAATGAAGAAAAGTTTAATTCTTCAAGAAGGCATAACAATTCTTAACATGCATGTGCCTGACAACATCACCTTAAAAATGACATAGAACTTGAGAAAAATTTAAGGAGAAATAAACAATTCATTTTTATAATTGGAGAACTTAATAACCTGCTTTTAGTAATTAAAACATCAAGCAGTCAGAAACTCAAGAAAGATGTAAATGAGCTGAATAGTACAATCAGTCTACTCAATTTAATTTACATTTATAGAATAAGCATTATAAAACAGCAGAACACATATTCTTCTCAAACTCGCATGAAATATTCATCAAGACCAAGCACATTATGTACCAAAAAGGATACATTAACAAATTAAAACAAAAAAATAATAGGAAATATGCTCTAAGATAAAAATTGGTATAAGTTTAGAAATACATAAAGGAAAGAAAGCTAGAAATCTCCCAAATATTTGAAAATGAACAACATAGTTCTAAATAATACATGGGTGAAGGGAAACATCTCAAGAGAAAATGAAAACTATTTAAGACAAAATGAAAATTAATATTTGTGGAATGTACTGAAAGCAACACTAAATTTAAAGGGAAATTTACAGCATTAGATGGGTATATATAAAAGAAGCTCTATTTCTTCACAGCCCTTCATCTTTCTCCCCTTTCCTCACTCTATGTCTCCCTTCCTTGGCCATGCAAAAAAATTAAAAAAAAAATAAAAACCTAGTATCCGTAACCTAAATTTCCACCATGAGATACCTGAAATAGAAGAGTAGCTTAATCTCAAAGCAAGGAGGAAAAAAAATAAAGTAAAAATCAATTAAACTAAAAATAAGTAAACAATTAAGATAATCAATAAACCTGACAAAAGTCACTTGCTTTCCTGTGAACTACTGAAGCTTGGAATTTAAAAAATGCCTTTTACAACAGCACCCAAAAAATAAATAGGTATAAATTTTACAAAATATATAAAGAATCTAAGTGTGTAAAACTACAAAGCTTATCACAAAAATCAGTGAAATTCAAATAAATAGAATGATATTCCCTGTTCATGGAATTCAGAGCTCAATATTTTAAGCTGTTAAATCTTCTCAATGTGATTTATAGTTTAAATACAATCCCAGTTAACCTCTAGCAAGCTGTAATGTAGATACTGACAACTTAATTCTAACATTTATACAAAAAGGCAAATGCCCTAGAACAGCCAACATGACACTGAAAAATAAAGCTGGAGAACTCAGACTATCCAATTTCAAAACTTAATATAAAGTCACAGTAATAAATATGACATGACTTTATCAAAAGAATACAAACATATACATGAATGGAATAGAAAAGAGAGCCCAGAAATAGATTTTCACAAATATCATGAGGTAATCTAACAAAGGAGCAATAGCAATTCAGTGGAGAAGGAATAAACTTTTCCACATTTTGGAAAAATCAGATTGACCACATGTAAAAAAATAAACCTGGATACAAACCTTAGATCCTCAAAATGGATCACAGATCTAAAAGTAAAATGCAAAGACATAAAACTTCTTTAAGGAAAACATAGGAAAAATATGTACCATATTTGGCTTTGATAATGAGTTTTATATACAACAACATCAAAAACACAATCCATGAAAAAAAATGAGTAAGTAGGAGTTTATTAAATTTAAAACTTCTCTGTTAAAAAGAATACAAAGAGAATGAAATAATAAACCACACACTGGAAAAGAATATTTATGAAACACATATCTGGTAAAAGATTTGTATCTAAAATTTTTGAAAAAGTGAAAAAAACCCACAACTTTTAAACACTTCCTAAGAAACAAACCAGCTCAATCAAATATGGACACATTTTTTAACAGATACTTCACCAAAAAGATATAAAGATGGCAAATAAGCATATAAGAAGATATTCAGGGTCATTTGTTATTATAAATTTGTTGACACAAAAATGAGATAACATTACTTTGAGAATGGCAAGAAATGTTAATGTCATTTTCTGGGAGACATATCAAGCAGCCATAACACTCATTTATTGCTGGTAGGGATGCAAAATAATACTGCTACTTGGAAGACAATTTGGCAGATTTTTACAATGATATATGTAGTTTTACCATATGACCCAGCAACTGCACTTCTAGGTATTTACTCAACTAATTGGAAAATTTATTTCCAGGTACAAATTTGCATGTGAAAGGTTTACCGCAACTTTATTCATAATCATCCAAAACTGGAAGCACCCAAAATTTCCTTCAATAGAAGAACTGATAAACATATTGTAGTATATCCATATAATACTATATTGTTTATTTATAAAAAGGAAACAGGAGGGTGTGAAATGTGATGATGAAATGTAGACTATGACAAGATAATCTAACTGCATTATAAATGTATGAACCAACTTCACTTAAGGAGGTTGGGGGAGCAGGTTTCAAGCAACTAAATTTGAAAATGAATTGAGTCTACAAGACTAAAGGCAAAGTAAACTAAACGTAGCCACTGCACTCTAATTTATTATGTTGGTTTTCACAGGGTTAGGCTTCAACAATTCCAATGCTTTTATTCATACACTAGAATGAATAATTAAATAAATTTATGTTTGATGATGGGAACCAAGTTTCTCGCTGAAGTGTTAGATCATGTATCTAATCAAGGGAATGAGGCAAGAGTGACCCAAAGAGTAATGTTTTAGATACAGAGACACGAGTAAGAATTCATGTTTAGCTAGACATAAATACAGACTTACAAATATTTACAGATGTGTGATAGATACCTGTTACAGACTGGTGTAAGTATTAGGCTAGTATATGCACATGCATTTCCTTGTACTTTCAGCTCAGACTTTCTAGATTGAATGAGATCTCATAGCAATGAGCAAACCTAGTACCTACATCTTAGTTTCTTATATTATTCTCCAGTAATAGAAACTAGAGTTTATTGTCTATTCTAGGATTGTGGCAGAAAATATAAAAGATAATATTGAAGCATCTTGTATAACAGAAAGTAATAAAATGCTAATAAAACACACACTGTTATGATCTGAGTGTGTCCTCTCAAAATTCATGCTGAAACTTAATTGCTGATGTGCTGCTATTAAGAGGTGGGCCTTTAGTGAGTGAATAAGTCATGAAGGCAGAGCCCCTAGGAGTGGAATTAGTGACCTTATAAAAGAGGTGCAAATGAGCTGTCTTCTCCTCCCACAGGGTAAAGACACATCTGCAAGGTGTTTCTTTGAAGGAGAGAGCAAGCTCATACTAGATGCTGAATATGTCAGCATCTTGATCTTGGATTTCCCAGCCTCCAGAACTATAAGCAGTACATTTCTGTTGTCTATAAATTACCCAGTTTAACATATTTGTTATAGTGTCCCGAATGATCTAAGACAGAGAGAGAGAGAGAGAGAGAGAGAGAGAGGGAGAAATGAAGAAATGTTATCTAATCAAAAGAAATTCCACAAAACTTACAGAAAAACCACCCTCCCCCCTCCCCAGTGTCAAATGAACACAAGATAAAATTAAAAGCACTCCCATGGCCCAAACTGAAACAATCTGAGACAGAAAAAAGTAGTTTTGGATTTTAACTCAAAGTCTAAAATAAATATCCACAAATTCATGATGATATCATTATATTTACATAGAGGTACATGGTTGGGTGGCAAGGTTATTAACAGGTCCAGATCCCAATTAAACAAGATAAATGTATGGATGTAATTTTGACTTTATTTATTTTAAATTTTTTAGATTTTACATGAAGTTCCGGGATACATGTGTGGAACATGCAAGGTTTGTCACATAGGAATACATGTGACATGGTGGTTTGCTGAACCTATCAATCCATCATCTAGATTTTAAACTCTGAAAGCATTAGGTATTACTCCTAATATCATTCTCTCTTGCCCCCATCCAGCGACAGGCCCCAGTGTGTGATGTTCTTCTCCCAGTGTCAGTGTGATCTCACTGTTCAACTCTCAGTCATGAGTAAGAACATGCAGTGTTTGGTTTTTCTGTTCCTGTATTAGTTTCCTGGGAATGACGGTTTCCAGCTTCATCAATGCCCCTGCAAAGGGCATCAACTCATTATTTTTTCACGACTGCATAATATTCCATGGTGTATATGTGCCACATTTATCTAGTCTGTCATTGATGGGCATTTGGGTTGGTTCCAAGTCTTTACTCTTGTAAATAGTGCTTCAGTAGACATACGTGTACACGTATCTTTATAGTAGAATGATTTATAATCCTTTGAGTATATACCCAGTAATGGGATTGCTGGGTCAAATGGTATTTATGGTTCTAGATCCTTGAGGAATCACCACACTGTCTTCCACAATGGTTGAACTAATTTACATTTTCACCACCAGTGTAAAAGCATTCCTATTTTTCTACATCCTCACCAGCATGTGTTTCCTGACTTTTTAATAATCATCATTCTAACTGGCATGAGATGGTATTTCACTGTGGTTTTGATTTGCATTTATCTAGTGACCAGGGATGATGAGCTTTTTTTTTTTTCTTTTGCTTGTTGGCTGCATAAATGAATTATTTAGGGAAGTGTCTGCTCATATCCCTTACTCACTTTTCGATGGGTTGTCTTTTACTTGTAAATTTGTTTAATTTTTGTGTAGATTCTGGATATCAGATCTTTGTCAAATGGATAGATTGCAAAAATTTTCTTCCATTCTGTAGGTTGCCTTTTCACTCTGATGATAGTTTCTTTTGCTGTGTAGAAGCTCTTTAGTTTAATTAGATCCCATTTGTCAATTTTGGCTTTTGTGGCCATTGCTTTTGGTGTTTTAATCATGAAGTCTTTGCCCATGCCTACGTCCTGAATGGTATTGCCTATGTTTTCTTGTAGGGTTTTTATGGTTTTAGGTTTTACATTTAAGTCTTCAATCTATCTTGATTTAGTTTTGGTGTAAATGTAAGTAAGGGGTCCAGTTTCAGTTTAGCCAATTTTCCTAGCACCATTTAAAACAGAGAATCTTTTCTCATTGCTTTTGCTTTTTCTCAGGTTTGTTGAAGATCAGATGGTTGTAGATGTGTGGTGTTATTTCTGAGGCCTCTGTTCTACTGCATTGGTTTATATATATGTTTTGGTACAAATACCATGCTGTTTTGGGTATTGTAGCCTTGTAGTATACTTTGGAGTCAGGTAGTATGATGCTTCCAGCTTTGTTCTTTTTGCTTAGGATTGTGCTGGTTATATGGGCCCTTTTTAGTTCCATATGAAATTTAACGGAGTTTTTCCCAATTCTGTGAAGAAAGTAAATGGTAGCTGGATGATGGGGATAGCAATGAATCTATAAATTACTTTGGGCAGTATAGCCATTTTCACAATATTTATTCTTCCTATCCATGAGCATGGAATATTTTTTCATTTGTGTGTGTCCTGTCTTATTTTCTTGAGCAGTGGTTTGTAGTTCTCCTTGAAGTGGTCCTTCACATCCCTTATAAGTTGTATTCCTAAGTATTTTAATTTATTTGTAGCAATTGCGAATGGGAGTTTGCTCATGATTTGATTCTCTGCTTTTTTTTGTTCGTGTATGGGAATGCTAGTGATTTTTGCACATTGATTTTATATCCTGAGACTTTGCTGAAGTTGCTTATCAGCTTAAGGGGTTTTTTGGGGGATGAGATGATGGGGTTTTCTAAATATAGAATCATGTCATCTGCAAATAGAGACAATTTGGCTCCCTCCTTTCATCTGAATACCTTTAATTTCCTTCTCTTGCCTGATTGCCCTGGCCAGAACTTCCAATACTATATTGAATAAGAGTGGTGAGAGAATGCATCCTGGTTTTGTGCTGGTTTTCAAAGGGAATGTTTCCAGCTTTTGTCCATTCAGTATGATATTGGCTATAGGTCTTTCACAAATAACTCATGATTTTGAGATATGTTCCATCAATATCTAGTTTATTGAGTATTTTTAGTATAAAGAGGTGTTGAATTTTATCAAATGCCATTTCTGCACCTGTTGAATAATCATGTGTTTTTTGTAATTGGTTCTGTTTATGTAATGGATTACATTTATTTATTTGTGTATGTTGAACCAGGCTTGCTTCCCAGAGACAAAGCCAACTTGATCATGGTGCATAAGCTTTTTGATCTGCTGCTGGATTCGGTTTGCCAGTATTTAATTAAGATTTTTCACATCAATGTTCATCTAGGATTTTGGCCTGAAGTTTTCTTTTTTTTTTTTGTTTTCCCTCTGCCAGGTTTTCATATCACAATTATGTTGACTTCATAAAATGAGTTAGAGAGGTGTCTTTCTTTTTCTATTCTTTGGAATAGTTTCAGAAAGAAGGGTACCAGCTCCTCTTTGTAGCTATGGTAGAATTCAGCTGTGAATCCTTCTGTTGGGCTTTTTTTGCTTGGTAAGCTGTTAATTACTGCCTCAATTTAATAACTTGTTATTGTTCTATTCAGTGATTTTACTTCTTCCTGGTTTAGTCTTGGGAGGGTGTATGTGTCCAGGAATTTATCCATTTATTCTAGATGTTCTAGTTATTTGTGTAGAGGTATTTATAGTATTCTCCAACGGTAGTTTGTATGTTGATGGGTACAGTGGTGATATATCCTGTTTGTCATTTTTTTATTGTGTCTGTTTAATTCTTCTCTTTTTTTCTTTATTAATCTAGATAACAGTCTATCTATTTTGTTAATTAAAAAAAACAGCTCCTGGATTTCTTGATTACTAAGGGTTTTTCATATCTGTATCTCCTTCAGTTCTGCTCTAATTTTAGTTATTTCTTGTCTTCTGCTAGCCTTTGAATTTGTTTGCTCTTGCTTCTCTAGCTCTTTTAATTGTGATGTTTGGGTGTTGATTTCAGATATTTCCAGCTTTCTGATGTGGGTATTTAATGCTATAAATTTTCCTCTTAACACTGCTTTAGCTATGTCCCAGAGATTCTGGTACATTGTCTCTTTGTTCTCATTGGTTTCAAAGAGGTGCTTTATTTCTGCCTTAATTTTATTATTTATCCCGTAGTCATTCAGGAGCAGGTTGTTCAGTTTCCAAGCAGTTGTGTGGTTTTGAGTTAGTTTCTTAATCCTAAGTTTTAATTTAATTGCACTGTGGTCTGAGAGTCTGTTTTTTGTGATTTGTGTTCTTTTGCTTTTGCTGAGGAGTGTTTTTCTTCCAATTTTGTGGTCAATTTTAAATTAAGTGCTAAGTGGTGCTGAGAAGAATGTATATTCTGTTTATTTGGGTTGGAGAGTTCTGTAGATGTCTATTAGGTCCTCTTGGTTCAGAGCTGAGTTCAAGTCCTGAATATCCTTGTTAATTTTCTGGCTCGATCTGTCTAATGTTGACAGTGGGGTGTTAAAGTCTCCCACTATTATTGTGTGGGAGTCTGAGTCCCTTTGTAGGTCTCTAAAAAGTTGTTTTATGAATCTGGGTGCTCCTGGATTGGGTGCATATATATTTAGAATAGTTAGCTATTCTTGTTGCATTGATCCCTTTACCATTATGTAATGCCCTTCTTTGTCATTTTTGATCTTTGTTGGTTTAAAGTTTGTTTTATCACAGGCTAGGTTTGCAATGCCTGCTGTTTTTTTCTTTCCATTTGCTTTTCTCCATCTTTTTATTTTGAGTTTAAGTGTGTCTTTGGACATGAGATATGTCTCCTGAATACAGCACACTAATGGTTCTTGACTCTTCATGCAATTTGCCTGTCTGTGTCTTTTAATTGGGGCATTTAGGCTATTTACATTTAAGGTTAATGTAGTTATGTGTGAATTTCATCCTGTCATCATGATGTTAGCTGGTTATTTTGCCCATTAGTTTAAGCAGTTTCTTCATAGTGTCACTGGTCTTTATATTTTGGTGTGTTTTTGCAGTGGCTGGTACTGGTTTTTCCTTTACATATTAAGTGCTTCCTTCAGGAGCTCTAGGCTTTGTGGTGACAAAAATCCCTCAGCATTTGCTTGTTTGTAAAGGATTTTATTTCTCCCTCACTTAGGAAGCTTAGTTTGACTTTCTTCTGTGAAATTCTAGGTTGAAAATTGTTTTCTTGAATAATTTTTAATATTGGCCCCTACTCTCTTCTGGCTTGTAGGGTTTCTGCAGAGAGATCTGCTGTTAGCCTGATGGGCTTCCCTTTGTGGGTTACCTGACCTTTCTCTCTGGCTGACCTTAATATTGTTTCCTTCATTTCAACTTTGGAGAATCTGACCATTAAGTGTCTTACGGTTGCTCTTCTCAAGGAGTATTTTAGTGGTGTTCTCTGTATTTTCTGAATTTGAATGTTGGCCTGTCTTGCTATGTTGGTCAAGCTCTCCTGGATAATATCCTGAAATGTGTTTTCCAACTTAGTTCCATTCTTCCCATCACTTTCAGGTACACCAAACAATTGTAGGTTTGGTCTTTTTACATAGTTCCACATTTTTTGGAAACTTTGTTCATTCCTTTTAATTCTTTTTTCTCTAATCTTGTCTTCACACCTTATTTCACTAAGTTGATCTGCAGTCTCCTATCTTTTCTTCCACTTAATTGAATTGACTATTGATATTTGTGTATGCTTCCTGAAGTTCTTGTGCTGTGTTTTTCAGCTCCATAAAGTCATTTATGTTCCTCTCTAAACTGGTTATTCTAGTTAGCAGTTCCTATAACCTTTTATCAAGGTTCTTAACTTCCTTGTATTGGGTTAGAACACGCTCCTTTAGTTCAGAACAGTTTTTATTACCCACCTTCTGAAGCCTACTTCTGTCAATTCATCAGTTTCATTCTCCATGCAGTTTTGTACACTTGCTGGAGAGGAGTTGCAATCATTTGGAGGAGAAGAGGCATTCTTGTTTTTGGAATCTTCATCATTTTTGCACTGGTTTTTCCTATCTTCATGGATTTATTTACCTTTCATCTTTGAGGCTGACGACCTTTGGATGGGATTTTAGTGTGGGGATCCTTTTGGTTGTTGTTGATCTTGTTGTGTTCTCTTTGTTAGTTTTTCTTCTAACAGTCAGGCCCCTCTTCTGCGGGTCTGCTACAGTTCACTGGAGGTCCACTCCAGACCCTGTTTGACTGTGTATTACCAGTAGTGGCTGCAGAATAGCAAAGATTGTTGAAGCTTCATCCCAGAGGGGCACTGGCCTGATGCTGTCTGGATCTCTCCTGTATGAGGTGTCTGTTGACCCCTGTTTGGAGGTCTCTCCCAGTCAGTAAGCCCAGGGGTAAGGTACTCACTTGAGGAGGCAATCTGTTTCTTAGCAGAACTGGTGTGCTGTGCTGGGAGAATCCTCCTTATCAGGATAAATTGCTCTCTTCAGAACCTGCACGCAGGAAAGTTTAAGTCTGCTAAAGCTGTGCCCACAGCTGCCCCTTGCCCCAAGTGCTCTGTCCCAAGGAGATGGGAAGTTTATCTATAAGCCCCTGTCTGGGGCTGCTACCGTTCTTTCAGAGATGCCTTGCCCAGTGAGGAGAAAACTAAAGAGTCAGTCTGGCCACAGATGCTTTGCCATGCTGTGGTTAATTCCACCCAGTCTAAACCTCCTGGCCTCCAGCCTCCATAGCACTGTCAGGGGAAATCACCTACTAAAGCCTCAGTAATTATGGTCACCCCTCCCCCTACCAAGCTGCATCATCCTGGATTGACTTCAGCCTGCTCTGCCAGCAGTGAGAATATCAAGCCAGTGGTTCTTAGCTTGCTGAGCTCCATGGGAGTGGGACCCACAGAGGGAGACCACTTGGCTTCAACCCCCTTTCCAGGGGAGTGATGGTTCTGTCTTGCTGGGGTTCCAGGGACCACTAGGATATGAAATAAACTCCTGCAGCTAGCTGGCTGTCTTCCCAAACACCCTCCCAGTTTTGTGCTTGAAATCTAGGGCCCTGGTGATATAGGCATATGAGGAAATCTCCTGATATGCAGATTGCAAAAACTGTGGGGAAAGTGTAGTATTAAGGTCAAATAACACAGTTCCCCATGGCTTTCCTTGGCTGGGGAATGGAGGTCCTCTGTCTCCTTGCACTTCCCGGTAATGTGACACCCCACCCTGTTTCTGCTTGCCCTCTGTGGGCTGCATCCACTGCTAACGAGTCCCAATGAGATGAACTGGGTACCTCAGTTAGAAATGCAGAAATGACCTGCCTTTTGCATTGGTCTCACCGGGAGTTACAGATTTCTGTTTCTGTTCAGACATCTTGCCAGATCCTCAACATTTCATTTAATAAGTCTTGACAGGTTGTCCCTCTTTGCTTTTGTTATTCATTTCTCTTTTTCATCAAATAGCCATCTCCTCAACTCATTCATGAGATCACTCTTTCTGTGAAGCTACCACTTAAATTTCTGTTTAGTGAAATCTTTCTAAGTCATGTGAGTCCAAATAATTATCATTCCTTTAAATGTAACATTTATTAAAAATCACATTATTTCATTTTGTGTCTATATTGTTATCCTGCTGTCTAGGGAGATTGAGATTATTTTTCTCAAATGTTTTATGCCTTCTAGCTTTTGCAAAAAATAAAAGTGCATTCTATAGTCTTTTTATTGATTGCATGACACTTTTATTAGCCACTTCTTTCATGTTAATACTCTTTTTACTAATGTTCCCTCTCATTGATTCTAACCTGTTTACATTCAAGTTTTATTTTTCTCTAATTCACTAACATTTTTATTTTTGTTTATTCATATATAATCTATTGTGTTCCTGTTATAAGTTTACATGTTTGCTTGGATATTCTTAAAGGAAGAAACCCTTTTTTAAATTCATTTTATAATCATTCAGTATTCACTGAGAATTTTTTATGCCAGGCATTATCCTTTTCCCTAAAGCATACTGGAGGATTTAGCAAATAATGAACCATTAGTAATCGATGTTTTGCAATGAATAGGCAAATGAATGAATGAAAACCTTTTATTTGGTATACTCATATTTAATGATATTGGCCATGCTCGATAAATTACTATCATTATTATTTTTGACATGGAGTCTTGCCTGTAGTCCAGGCTGGAGTGCAATTGGCATGATCTTTGCTCACTGCAAACTCCGCTTCTGGGGTCACGTAATTCTCCTGCCCCAGCCTCCTGAGTAGCTGGAATTACAGGCACACACCACCACACCCAGCTAATTTTTATATTTTTAGTAGAGACAGGCTTTAACTATGTTGGCCAGACTGGTCTCAAACTCCTGACCTTGTGATCTGTCCACCTAGGCCTCCCAAAGTGCTGGCATTACAGGTGTGAGTCACCATGCCCAGCCTATTAAATTATTAATTTTTATTTTTCTGCAAGACCCAAGTAGATTTGCAATGTTAGGCAACGTCTATCTGGAAAGGGTGGGGAAACGGTAGTACTTATTTGGAAAAAGTAAACTTGGCTGACTTGACTATCGAACCCCTAGTTTCTAGTTGACTTCCTTGAATTACTTATAATATTTAATTTTTACTTTCCCAGTTTATAAAATGAAAAGTTAATATTAGTTGAAAACAGTGATCTTTTGCAAGTGTAGGGTCTTCTAGCTTTAAGAACAATTTTATCTGTGCCTAAATGCACCATGAAAGTTGAATGAGTGTATTATACAATGTGTAATTTACTAATGTATTTTTGTTTTGATTTTGAGTTCAAAACGATCTCTTTTTTTCCAAAAAGAAACTTAGATGAGAAGGATTGTATCAGGGTTAAGGTCATGTATATTAAACTCAAACAGACCGAGTTAATGTCAAAGCTCTGTCATTTATTAAGTGTGTGAAGGTAGGCAAAAACATAAATCTTTCTGAGCATAAGTTTGCTCATTTCTGTAATGGGAAAAATAATAAGACCTATTGTATAAGGGTGTGACTCTTCCATGCATTAAAGCCTATGAAGTACTTATAATTTCTGTTACATGATTAGAGCTTGAGGATTATTGGTTATTACCATTATAAGAAAAAAATTATGTATTAAGAAACCATTTTCCTGAAAACACATGACTCTGTTTTTCATTTGATTCTCCACCCCTAAATTTTCAAATTTCACTTGGATGGTTTGAATTGTCACTTTTTGTTATATAAATAATCTATTTGGAGATTTTCAAGTCTTCTAGGACTTCAGTAATGTTTACAAAATCAACAAAATAATTATTTCGAGCAGTATTTAAAAGTTATTAGGATATATTTACCAATGACTGTGAATTAGATGTTATTCACTTAAAAAAATTTTTTTTTACTTTTGTATTATATTCATCATCTTTCAGTAATGGCAAAGCCTGATGTTTGGTTTTTGCAAATAGAATCAACGAAGGTTAAGAAAACTCATCTTAGCAGATATTAAAATAAAGATGATGAAGTTCTATTTTATAGCATAGTGATTGTTTGATTATGTCTTGTGTATTTCATCTTTATTTTATTCCCTAAATATATGAAAAGCAAAGTGATATATAATAATACTAATAAAAACATACTATCCAAGAAAGAGGAAGAATAGTCCTTTGACCAGGGATTTGCTGTTCCTGATTAGCTCATGACAATAGCTTTTTCTTCCTCTCTTCCAAGACTTTCTAACAACTTTTGTTGAACAAGTGTCAATGGTGTCCTCACACTCCTTTCTAGAGGCTCTTTAAAATACCTTGTTAGCTGCCCTCTAAATCTTCACATGGTACCTAATGCAACATATGCTAGAAATACTCATTGAGAACTTGTTCACCAGATAGGAGTTAGCACCTTTTTTAGGGATGAAATAACTTAACTAATATTTATATTTTGAGCTGTGTGCAAAACACTCTGCTAAGCATTTAGAATAAAACAATAGTGAAGGTGTAGCTCCAGTGTCCAAAGCACTTATAATCAAGTACAAGGATATATTTCTGTGTGCAGGTACTGTCACTGATCTTTGGCACTGTAAGTGTCAAAACATCATACCTAAACCAATAGAGAGTTGGTGCAGGAAGGGTAGAAAGGGAACACTCAAGAAAGTTTCCCAGATATTCACATATTCACTGTTCTCAGTGGAATTTAATGCAATTTGTTATTTTGGAAGATTTCCAGTACAGAAAAACCCTAAAACAAACCATGTCCTTAAGTGAGAAAATTGAATATGTTTTTTTCCATGGGATTTGCACGTTTATATCCATGTGAATGCTGGCCTAAACAGTGAGTGAAATAATGTTACATGGTTCAGGCTCGTAGGCCCCCATGTTTCATAAATATCTATAATATGTCTTATTCCCATTAGACACATCGTGATGGAATCTAGAACCCAATAACCTCCTGTCTGGAAAAAAGTAATTTCACTTCTGTGAGGGAGTAGTCTGTTTTTGGAAATTCCATAGCTATTGCAGGAATTAAGAGTCTTTGAAACAAAAGCACAGAATCTCTTCCTTTTCCCTGACCTTGTGATTACAGTTATCTAGTTGGCCAGCCCAGAGTGCTCCTTTCTTTGCCATATTTACTTTTCAATTATTTGAAATGACAAAAAGTTGTCATTAGTACTAGAATACTGAGACAAGATAATGGTTTGCCACTTTGAAAGAAAATGTCTCTGGAGCTTTGCCAGCGGGAGATCAGAATCCTGTCAAAACATTCTATTCTGTAGGATTAATCTCTTAAATATGTTAGAATACTTCCATTTATAGAACTCTCCTGTGACTTATAAGCAGTGATATTCAGAAACTGACAAATGGATTGATAAAATCTTGCTGTGGCTTGATGACAGAAACAGAGGAAGCCAAGTCAGGTTTTTTGTTTTTTTTTCCTTGGTCTGGGCTATATAGGCATAAGTTGGCTATAGAGGCATAGTTGAAGAGAACTAACCACTTCTTTGAATTTTCCTTGTATCCTATGAATCTAAATGAATTTGTAAACTATTAGTCAATGATATTATTCTTTGAAATACAAATGTTTATTTTACGCACATATTGGATGGTGTCATGTTTGTCATATGCCTAGGATGTTAGTGTCTAGTTTTATATTGTTATCTGATATTTGAAAATTACTATGCCAGGATCTATGGAAGAGAATGCACTTCATAATTCCAGATAGTATCCAGAAATTTCCCAGATACTTCTTGTTAACCAACTTCTGTTGCAATTAACATGAATAGTAGCCTTTTTCTCAAAAGAGATTTTTATAATCACTCTAGCACAATATTAAGATTTTTTATTAAGATGGTAGTCTGCACAAAGATATTGGCCAACCTCTGTGATGAGCTTTTAAAAATTGTAATAGAAAAATAAAAACTACTTAATTAAAGAAGATAGGAGAGGAATCATTTAGCAAAATTTTACATTTTATTTAAAAAAATGGAATTTTTGCTTTCATTCATTGTGATTTAACTGGTGAAGGCATTATCCTCCCAGTGAAAACAACTATAATATTTTTTAAAATTATGTGAAACAGTGATACGCAGATATTGGACAACAGGTGAGGAACGGAAGCAAAAGAGATTATTCCTCTTATTATCCTGGCTTTCTACCTGGAAGCACTTTCAGAAACCTGCCATAGGGAGAGCAAAATCCAAGCAGAACGTACTAGTTGTGCTAAGTTGAGAAGACTGACTTCACAGTTCAACAAGTCTGAGACACTGGAATTTGTAGGGAAGATTATGTAGAGGAGGAAGTTCTGCAAAATAAGAACTTTAGAAATCTGCATAGGTGTCCACTTGAGTCTTTTGCTAAATAGCACACATGTAAGTTGAAACAGCAAGACAAAGCACAGAACTATTAGAATGCTATGAAATAAAATTGCTCAGAAATACAAAATGTTAGAAAATATTCAAGGTCTAATTAGCTATAGTAGAGAAACTTGGTTGAATCTTGAGCATTCAGTACAGGATCGGGCAAGGTTATGCTATTTAGTAAAATTAAACTGACCTTATAAACTTAAGACAGACCCTAACAATGCTTAAAAACAAATTTCGAAGAGTTCAAGCTGCTCTACAACTGTCTTCAAAACAACTATTTTTTTTTAAAGAAAGACAACAAAATCTAGGGAGTTAGCAATATATTATTCATAGTGTAAAGCAAATAATAGAAAAAAAAAGTCCTAAACCTAATAAAAGGCATTTATAAAAAGCCTGCATCTCATGTTGTATTTAATGATGAAATACTGAATACTTCAATACTTCACCCTTGCAGTCAGGAACTTAAGGATGGCTGCCTTCACCATTCCTACTTAATAATAGTCTGGACATTCTAGCCAATTTAATGAGACAATAAATAATATAGAAAAAATGAGCAAATTGTTTTTATTGGCATATAATCTGATCATTCATGTAGATACTTCTAAGGAATTTACAAAAAAGTTATCATAACCATTAAATAAATTTAGTAAGTATTGTTGAGTATTTGGAGAAACTGGAACTCTCATATATTGCCAATGAAAATGTAAAATAAATCAAGTACTTGGGAGAATAGTAGTTTATTAAAATGTTAAACACTCATTTACTATACAACTGAGAAATTCAGCTAGATAGGTAACAACCTAGGATATATGAAATCTTATGTATACACAAAGACTGTGCAAATGTTCATATCAGTTTTATTATAATAGCCTCAAAAAGAGAAGTATTGAAGTAGTCATCAGTTCGGGAAAGTATAAGGTAAACACGATATAATTACATCCTTAAATACTAATCAGCAACAAAAAGAAAAATTTGAACACACACTCTATATATATGCTTATATATGTATATATATAATGTAGAGTATTTACAACGTAGAGTATTATTTCATTTATATTGAATTTTTAGAAAGGAGAAATCTATATAGAAACAATGCAAATCAGCAATTTTTTGAGGCTGAGAGTGACAACAAATAGGTGTGAGGATACTTTTTTAGGGTAGCAGAAATGTTCTTAAATACAGGTTACAGTAATTAATTATTGCACAGCTCCATAAACTTACTGAATTTTACTTATTTTATTGTAAGTAATATTTATTGAATAAATATTTATTGAAATATACACTTTATACCTAGAGATGGGTTTATGAACTATAATTCAATGTAACTGTTTAAATAAAGAAACCAACACCAAGTAACTCCTGTTTCTTAGAGTCAGGAGTTGAAAAGGGATGGTTTAGGATGTGGTATAAGGAAACTTTTGGAGGGTGATGGAAATGTTTGTTATTTTGATTGTGCTATCAGTTTCACAAAAACATATATATGTCAAAGCAGTACCAACTTGTATTTTCAACAAGTGAAATTCAATGTGGTGTAACTATAGCTCAATGAAATTATAAAAAAACACAAAATCATATTTGAGATTACATTTGACTATCTCTTTTCCAATATGTTTTATATTAACAAAATCTAGTTAATTATATAGCAAAATAATAAGCTATTGATTCTGTTGGGTATTGGGTAAAGAGAAGTGAAAAAGTATATCCAACATTCTGCAGGCGTGGAAGCATATTTTGTAAATAATTAAAAAATTTGTAGTATAACAAGCATATTGTAAATATATTAATTTTTCAAGTGTAACTGTTTAATAACATTCCTCTTTGTACATTTTAAGATCAAACCAAAACATTTAATTTTAAAACTTAGTAGGTGGGTAAACTGAAGATTACAAAGAACTGAAGAGGATAAATTAGGAAAATCTATAGTTTGTCTAACAACAATTCTAGAAGAAAAGGGTACAGCAATAGCCAAAGGATAATAACTGAGCATTTTCCAGAATTTATGAAAGACATATATCCTCAGACCAAAGAAACACAGTGAGTCCCAAACAGGATAAAAATGTAAAACTTGGTTACATCGTTATGAAATGCAGAACTGAAACGCAATGAAAAGATGTTAGAGAAAAGATACAAGATAAAAGAATGATTTTTAAACACAGCAATATTAATTGGACAGAAACAGACTTCACAATAATTATAATAAGGTGCAAAAGGTAGTTATAAAACTAGGAATATACATCCAGGGACATGAGAAAGAGGAAAAATGTAGGAACATTTTTAAAACAAAAAGTCTTAAGAAACTAATACGTACTTTGGATATGCCAGAAGAAATGGATTAATTTCTAGACACATACAACCTACCAAGATAATCATGAAGAAATAGAAAATGTGAACAGATCAATAGTAAATAAGCATACTGAAATAACTAATATCAATCTTTCTCAAACTCTTCCAAAAAAAAAAAAATGAAGTGGAGGAAATACTTCCAAACTCATTTTACAAGGCCAGTATTACTCTGATAACAAAATCAGACATGAACACTCCAAGAAAATAAAATAACTAGTCAATATCCCTGATGATCATTGATGCAGAAATCCTCAACAATATACCGGCACACCAAATTCAAAAACACATAAGGAATTATTCACCATGGTCAATGAAGATTTATCCCCTGGATGCAAGGATGATTCAATATATGCAAAAAACATAATACACCATATTGACTAAAGAAAGAAAGAAAGAATAAAAGAATTATCTAAACAGCAGAGAAAAAATTGACAAAATTCAACACTGTTTTAGGATAAAAACTCTCAACAGATTAGATATAGAGGGAATGTACTTCAACACAATAAAGGACATAAGTCACAAGCTCAGAGCTAATATCATACCCAAACATAAAAATAGAAATTTTTTTCTTCTAAGATTCAGGACAAGACAAAGCCACTGCTGTCAGGTAAAGAAATAAAGAAATCCTAACAGAGAAAAAGTAAAATTATCTGTTCCTTAATAACATAATCTTATATATAGAAAACTCAGAAGGATCTCCCTTAAAACTGTTAGAACTAATAAACAAATTCAGGAAAGTTGAAAATGTGAAAAACACGCTGGCTAAGAGTTAGTCTTTTGAAAATTAAATTATTTCTCATCAGTTTAGAGTTGAGTGAAACAACCCAAGGGTCTTGACAGATTATTGATTTCTGCAAGATGCTTTGGGCCACTGACAGTGTCACTAATTTGCAGGGTGCCCCCTCACTTTACTGTAAGAAAACATCTTTAAAACAAAATAGGGAAATATGCATATGAACATTATAAAAAAGATAAAGAAGTGCTATTACTACACTCTAGTTTTCAGATCACTTGCTTACTTCCAGGAGTTCCTTTTAATTTACCAGGTCTGAGGAACAGAAATGAATAAAACACTAAGATACACGTTGTGTCCTTGAATAGCTAATAATCTCATAGGTCAGAGGAAGAAACTCATAAGTAGTATCTTAAACAAAAAAACAAGGGGCAAGAAACAAAAGGGAGAGGATAGAGTAAGAGAGAAACCCCAAAGTGTAGAAAGATGAAGGAGAAATATGAAATGGAGAAACAAAATAATAGGTAAGCCTCAAAAGAGCCTTGTTCCATAAAGCAGTCGCTGAGCTGGGCAGTGCAGCACATTTTACAAGCCTGTATAAAACTCATTAATTTTGCCCTCAGCAATCTTTTCTTCCCCAAAAGTTTATAGAATGGGAGAAAATAATTTGGTAAATGTTTGCTATATACAAAATGTTCTACCCCGAGATTTAATTTAGGCTACATCTATTTAGGATGACAAATATATTTATTTTTAAAATCTAAATAAATTTTTCCTATTTTGAAATTCTGGAATATATTTATCCCTAGGATTTTATTCTAAAATTTATTCTCCAAAGTCTTCAGAACTTTTCTATAAGTATTGTTTTCATTTCCTTCCAATAAACAAGATGTTGCTGAGTTAGGAAAGAGGAGATCAGACAACTTATTCAAGACCATACAGTTCATGGCTACATCTTTCACTTCTTAGTCACTGTAATTTAGTAGTACCCCCAACACTATTTCCCCAAACAGGTAACTACACACACACACACACACACACACACACACATGCACACATACACACACACACGCACACATACGTATATATATATATATATATATATATAGTGTGTGTGTGTATATATATGTACGTATATATATGTACGTATATATATATGTACGTATATATATGTGCGTATATATATGTGTATATATATGTATGTATATATGTGTATATATATATAAAGTTGTGTGTGTGATTATATATTAAATTGTATTATATATTAATTATATGCATACTGCACACCTTGAACTTTAAAAGTGCACAAACTTTCACTTTAACAGATCTTTCCTTTGGTGAAGAAGGAGTTGTTATGGGCAGACACAGCCATGAGTAAGACTTTGCAAGTGAGTTATTTAGCCTTTTTATATATCAATTTCCTGAATCATTTTTCTCAATTCTTTAGTCTCCCTACATGGTAGAATTAAACTCTGTGCCTCAGCTATGTGAATTATTATTGTTCTTCATGATAGTGAAAGGGGTATATTCCCCTCAAGTTAAAATTGAACTAGACTGCATCACTTTCTTTGGCCAGTGTAATTCGGTCATGGAAGATAAGGTGCTAGTTCCAGGCCACAACCTAAAGTAACATTGCATGCTTCTGTTTGCTTGATTGCACTGTGTCATTACTGTAAGAATATGCTAGGAAAAGTATCAATCCTAGGATTATGAGAGGTATGTACAGCAAACCTGATCCCAAATTCTAGTCAGAAGTCCAGCCTCACCAACCTAAAGCAGACTAGATCAGCTGAGTTGGCCTTGCTTAATGACCTAAAAACTCATATACATGATAAGTAAGGGGGATGATTTGTAACCTGGAATTACTGTGACAGCAGCTGACTAATATTCACTTCAAAGAGTTATAAAAATGAATTGCTTATATATCTGTATATATATATATATATATGAGTATATATGAATGTATGTCTATATACATACATATAACATACATACATTTATAAATAGAACATTACTGATCAAATCAGAATAATTTTGGAGGAAAAGTGAATATTTTTAAAGATATAATGTAATCACTATGTATTTGGCTTAATTTTATATATGCAAAACAATTATAATTGGAACACAAAATCACTATGCAAAATAGAATGTACAAATCAGTTAAATTAATGATAATCCAATAGATCTTTTGGTGATAAAGCAATAAGCTTGATTGAGCATTAAGACAATGTCATCAACTTGGTGGTGTTGTTTCCTTCCAATTTTTAAACTGAATTTGATAATCTAACATAGAATTATTTTCTCCCAACACTGGATCCAGCCTCAAACCTTCCAGTATCCTAAACCACAACACATATATCAAAAATAGCACAATTTAAAACTTTTTTTCCATTCTGGCTAGAAAATATTCTTTGTTCTTATGAGACAAAGCAGGCTTGTTACATTCCCTTCCTCCCTAATTCAATGGAAGAACATCAAATCCAATAAATTTTCATGGCAGACACTTTTTAAAGGATATAAGTTCCGTTATTTTGAAAACATTATTAAGAAAATGAAAAACTCATCCACTGAGAGAAAGTAATTGCTGAACATGTATATGATAACAGATTTGTATCCGGGAAATATAAAGAATCCTGTAAAATAAGAATAAAAATAATGTAAAATGGGCAAAATATGTGAAAAGGCAGTTCACTAAACATATATATATGGAATGCAAGAAAACATATAAAAATTGTCAATATTATTATTCCTTATAACAACACAAAAAGCACAATGAGATATAACTACAAAAATTAGAATGGTAGAAGTGAAGAAAAAAGTAATAAGAATACTGAGTGCTAATGAGGATGTGAAGCAATCAGAAATCTTATACACTGCTGACCAGGATATAAAAGATTTCCGCATTTAATGTGGAAAAAATTTTTTGAAAATTTCTTCTAAAACAAACATGCATTCACTACATAATCCAGCATTTGTACAAGTAGATCTTTAACTAGAAGAAATAAAAAGTTATGTTCACGTGCACAAATATGTGGATATGTGTAGTTGTTTTATTTATAATTGGCCCAAACTGCAAACTGGTGAATGAGTAAACAAACTGTGGTAGATCCTTAATCTGGAAAAATCACTTGACAGTAAAACGGACCAAACTACTGATCCACACAAAAACATGGATCAGTTCAAATGCATAATGCTAACGGAAAGAAACCACACTCAAATACTTACATACTGTATATTTGTCAAGCAATATAATTTGTAGTGCCCAGTGCAAAATGCTAATGGGAGCCTCTTGCTCAAACATTACAGCATAGGTTTCAATTCCATGAAGCTGGCACAGATACATATAATTTCATTCCTATGACACTCTTAAAAGGCTAATCTACAGGGAACTAAAAGAGATCAATTGTTGCCTGGGCTAGGAGTTTGGGAAGAAGGAGTTTATTTAAAAAGCCATAAGGGAATATCATGGGTTGATAAGACTGTTGTAAGTCTTGCTAGTCATAGTTACACAGTTATATGTGTATGCCAAAACTCATAGGACTGGTTATTAACCACTGAAAATTTTATCTATGTAAATGACATAAATCTGATTTTAAAAATAACATATGTAGACAATCATATATTCATATTTTATGAAGAATGATTACAGATCATTCCAGAGAAATTTGGAACCTCATATGATTAAGATAAGATGTAATAGAAAGGTCTGTGTTAGAATATTCTCTCAGCCTCTCACCAGCCAGGTGAAATAACTTAAGTGACAATCTCTCTGAGATTTAAAGTCAGGATAGCAATAGTGAGTCAAACTTAAAGGTGCTTGCCAGGATAAATATGGTAATGAATTAAAAAATTTAAAAATAACTTCATAAAGTACTCAAATTATTATTTACAATGGCAAGAAAAGGACGAACTTTACACCACCATTTGTTCTCTCAAATGGAGATTTCTTACTGGTTGTGCCCATTTCTGATTCTGAAAAGATAATTAAAATCACAAATTTACTTTAGCAATGTTCTATATAAACATAATTTAATATATAACACATTTTAAACATGGAGAGGCTTACTCATTTTCAGTTAAAATGATATATTCTTTGGGAGGAATCTGTTTTTTCCCTGGTGGACTAAATTAACTTATTTTTCATTGTTGTATATATGTCCCCCCACCCCATAAGTCTAAAATAAATGTGCAAACCAAAACCATTCTTTCATTTCACTTTTCAATTTTGATGTCTACTTTTGACAGTTTTTTAGCTATCAAGTAGTATAAACTGTTAAGACTAAAAGTATTTATTACCAGATGCACAATAGATGTAAATCCTTATAAAAATACAGTTTAGTATATTATTCCATGACAAATTCTGTAATAAAATATACAGTCATATTTGCTTTTTAATTTAATTGAGGAGAGTGAAGAAGTCAATTATATTGACTTCCTTTATGTCTCCATTATACCTGATAGGACACATCTTCAGTATTGGCACCTTGTCACACTGTAGCATAGTTGTTTATTTATATACTCATTATCTGCCATGTGGTCTATGAACTCATTTATGTTGGGGTGTGCGCTTTATTTATTTTCAGCTGTAATATATTTTGCTTGCATGGTATTTGTTTAATGTTTTTCACTTTAGAGTAAAGAAAAGCAGATATATTGGCAGACAGAGTGGCAAATTAGACAAGATGCTGAGTAGAGTCAAAGTTCTTTCATTAATGTCCCGGCTCTGTTTTCTTATTCGTTATACAACTTTGATATGAGACTTATCCTTTCATGAACCCATTTCTGAACAGTTAAGTGCCTAGAAAAATACTTGCAGGATTTTCTCATCAATATCAAACTCTTTCCCCAAGAAAACACTACAGACTATTTCAAGGGAGTAACATGATGGTAAAGTCTAATAATAGATTGTATAAAAATGTAATAATGTAAAGTGTAAAAATACTCTCTCGTTATGTAAAGCTCTATTTAAAGATGGCAAGACAGAAAGGGTGCTGGCTTCTGAGTAAAAAGACCTTGAACAGCAGTGCAACCTTTTTGTCAACTAGCTAAACTACCATGGACAAGACTCAAAATCTCTCTGGAGTTTTACTGTGAAGTGAGGTGTTCTAAATTTACTTCCAAATCAGAAAACTTATTTATTTTAAATGAACTTTGAAGCATATTCTATAATTCATACAAGCCAAATGTAATATTTTAAATATGGTGTAACTTGCCTCTCATTGAAAACATATCATACATGGACATCTAATTAGAAAATTCAATAGTAAGATTAATAAAATATAAACTGGCTCAAAGAATCTACGTTCAATGAGTTCATTGGTGTATTATACCAAGAAATGATATATAGGATTAAAACATTTTGATTCTTGTCAGCACATCATAGAGCAACACAGACTTTGTTTTGCTTAGGCTTTTACCAAAGGAATGTGATGGTGAAGAAACAAAAAGAAATGTACACGGGAAACTTTTTCATTGCTATGGTGTGTGTTTTTCTTTTTGTTGTTGTTAGTAGAGATGGTGTTGTTTTTGCATTCCTAAACTTCTGTAACTTTTTTTATGTTTATATTTTTCTCAACTCTAAGATCTATAAAAGCAGAGTCATAAAATACACACACACACACACATATATATATTTCCAGCTAGATATTGTCTTGTACTTAATAGTTGCTTGATAGATGTGCATAGGTTGATTGATTCAAATCTGTATGTCTGTGTAATAAATCATACATTTTAGAATACTGACCTATTATTTTGTTCAAATAATAAATAGGATAGACAAAAGCAAGAAGCTCCTAAATTTAAGTGCAGGATAACAAACCTTGCTTCAAATTACTTGAGATTAAAATGAACTGTATTCGATTATAGTTATTTATAGACTTCTAGGTCTATTATACAGTCCAGTGTAAGTTTAATTGTCTTATTATAATGTTGGAAGTTGAGGTTCATAGAGATAATTCTAATATATCTTCCCGAGACAATTATAGTCCATTGTCCATTTGCCAGAAACAAGTAAGTTCTGCTTTCATCACTCATAACTTTTGACTCTAGAAGGATAGTGGGAGCAAAGGACAAAATGTGATGCTCATGAGTCATCCTATTTGTTTCCTCTTTGGCTGAGCTCCAGATCCTAAGAAAAGCAAAAGCTCATCCTACCTAGCTCTAAGATTGTCCCCTTCTTCCCACTCTGTAATCAATTACACATTACTGGTAATAAGCATGTCTTGATTTTGCTTAGACCGAGTGACCAGTTAGGTTCTGTAGGGGATCTCTTTGACACATGTCAGCCCTCAAGCTAGCAGCTTGATTCACTGTCCCAGAAATTACAAGCTGACCTAATCAGCTGATGTGATTAATGTATACAAACACTACTCCTCCATTCCCTTAATTTGGCTTAATTATTACATTTGCTATTTAGAGATTTTAGATAAATTATAAGGTGAACTGAAAAGCTATTCTTAGTTTCTTATCATTATAATATTAGTTCTTTTATACGATCTTAAACAAAATTCAAATCAGAAAAAAATATAGTTTTTAAATGTTTAATGCAATAGCATTAAACATATATGCAATGTAATAGCAATTGCATCTACAGAAGTTATTACAAATAAATTGATTACAGAAAACACATTTTCAGTGAAAAATCATTATCAAGAAATTTATTTTTGGTAATGTCAGTAGATTCCAACGCTGCACTATGAGATGAATAAAAGTGTAATTTGAAGAGCAGGCAATTCACATTTTGGAATATCAGGGCAAAGGATTTTCTGGCTCATAGTAATGCAAATGTCCAGGTTGCAGTTCAAAGCATAACCTTTGTTATGCATAAGTACTTTTTTGCAAGAAATAACGTTTGCACATAAAATGTTATGTATTTTCAGGCTTGGTTTGACTACAATAAATCTTTTACTGAATAAGCCTTAATATCAGTGGGGAGAACACAACTGAATAAATTCAGAATATTCCTTAGCAAATCCCTGAAGGTTTACATTGGTAAGAGTAATTTATGTTTTCCACAATCTAGCCCAGAATAGGCACTATGATTTGTTTCAACCAAACTCTTTAATTTATAAAATATACATTCTCAAAATATATGATTTTAAAATCTTCCCATTTTCTTTTAGTCTTTGGAATTATGACATACCTGAAGAACATGGATGTAGATATCAAATGCCTATTTAAATCCTTTTTCCAATTTCCTAACCTTGAGCAAACAACTAAATAGTTCTTAGATTTGGCTACTTTACTTGCAGAAAGAATATAGAATGTCAACTGCACAGTATTCTTTAGAATAGTGCTGGCATGCTTAGGACTGTGCTATGCATACAGCAAGTACCCAATAACTGTCATTTACATCTTTTGTCTGGAGTTTCTTTTTTACTTCCCAGTTTTACAGATCTGTTCACATAAGACTGTTGTATAAGTGTTGTAACTTACTACAGAGTACATTTTTTGTCAGTTGGCTGATAAAGCAGGAGTTACTGACACATATTGCTGGAATAATTCTTATCGTTTTAACTATGAAAAGTAAAAAAAAAAAAAGTGTTACAGTTTTCAGCTGAAAATATATGAGAAATTTGGGAGAGTTCAAGCTTTTCTATCCTGGATCAATTAGGAGCATTTATGTCTGTCCTTTTCTTCACCGTCCTTTTCTTCACCTTCCTTTGGTCTTTAAACATATACTCAGAGAATTAGGGTCACCACATGTAGTAGAACAATATAAAAAGGGCAAGCAATCCTTACCTTGAAACATCGTCTTTTCGACCATTAATCAGTAGAGGCCCAAATTACCTGGCAGTATGAGACTCGGCTTCCCAATAAGCAGATCAGTATGCAGGAAGTTTATTAGGAGGTCTCTTAAAATCAATACCAGAGGAATGAAAGAGAGGAAAATGAAGGGGAAGGGAAAGGGATGGGGAAGAAATAGGATGAGAAGACCAGACCAGGCAGAGTTGAGCAGCAACTTCTTTCATGGGAAGCATCAGTTGACCCTACAAAAAATATTCTACCTGTCTCATGTTGGGGTCACATGATTAGTTATTTACATGCCTGCAATGTTCAGTCATTGGATGCAGAACCCTTGACAAGGACAACAGTCTTGTCAGCTACCAGGAGAGAATAAGTCCTTCATTACTAGAAGATGATCTGTATGGTACATCAATCACCAACCGTGCTGGTTTTCTGAAATGTTTTTCCCTTGTATGATGCTTTAAACATTCTCAGTCCCTCAAGATATGTATACAATGACTTTCACACATTTAGTGCTGATTTTTTGCTGGCTTATTAATTCAGAAGTACTCCTCGTCATCTTTATTTACTGTCTGCTCAGAGCTTCAATATCCCCTGTTTCTCATGAGATGCCTGGAGTTCTTCATTTTGTAACAGATGCTGAGTTAAGTCTTGCCTAAAATACCTCAGTACATCCATGCTTCAACAAAACAACAAAATACATTTTGATACTCTTTCCTCATACCTGTCAACTAAACAGGTGTGTGTGTGTGTGTGTGTGTTTATGTGTAGAAAGAATAAATAAGAATCATTTTTCATTAGGTTGTTTTCTTAAAGATGGGTAAATCTGCTATGGTGGTAGATGCAGAAGAGGTTCTTTTATTTAGTGTAACAGAAAGTTCAAATCTAGTATACTGTATATTATTCCCAGATTCAGTAACATCACTGCAATAGAAAAGAGCAATAATTTCCTACTCCATGTTGGAATAGAATGGAAATTTATATCCTTGGTAACAATTGCTGCTTCTTTGTCCAATAGTCATAATTGCAATTAGTGGCCATTACTGTTTCAACAGTCCTTCCTAAAATGTTGGCCACCTGCAGCATCAAATAGTTCCCTCTTTTTTGTACTTATTAAGCTCCAAGTATAGACTAAAAAATAATATTTCAATCCAAAATAGGGAAAATAAAAGTGTTTTATTGTACAGATGTAGTTTGTATGACCTATCAGAGGAAAGCACTAATGGATCTCAGTAGGGTATAAACTAGAGAAGACTGGCAAAAGGCAAATGCATACAAGAGTGTAATTGGGATAACAATTCCTACTACTTTTCCTCTTTTGTCTGCAGTTTGCAAATGCCAGGGAACTGCTATTCTTCCTTCAGATTTACATGAGGACACGATATTAGTCTATTTTCATGCTGCTGATAAAGACATACCCAAGACTGGGTAATTTATGAAGAAAAGGAGGTTTAATGGACTTACAGTTCCACATGACTGAGGATTCCTCACAATCATGGTGGAAGGCAAAAAGCACATCTTGCTTGGCAGCAGACGAAAGAATGAGAGCCAAGCGAAAGGGGTTTCCCCTTATAAAACCATCAGATCCAGTGAGACATATTCACTACCATGAGAACAGTATGGGGGAAATCACCTATGATTTAATTATCTATCTCCCACCAAGTCCCTCACACAACACATGGGAATTATTGGATCTATAATTCAAGATGAGATTTGGGTGGGGACACACCAAACCATAATAGACACCATAAACAAATAAGAGTCTTTCACTATAAAAGAGGTTTCTTCTCATTATATGCCATGTTCATGACAGAATTAGTCTCATTTTTGAACAAATCAAATATTCAAAAGTATTACATTTTGTTGGAGATTGTTCAATTGAAAGCTTTCTTCATACATGTATGTATTTTTTATTGCACTTTAGGTTCTGGGGTACATGTGCAGAACATGTAAGATTGTTGCATAGGTACCTACATGGCAATGTGGTTTGCTGCCTCCATCCCTTTGTCACCTATATCTGGCATTTCTCCCCATGTTATCCCTCCCCAATTTCCCTAACTCCGCTATCCCTCCCCTGTTCCCCCAAAAAGGCCCCAGTATGTGATGCTCCCCTCCCTGTGTCCATGTGTTCTCATTATTCAATGCCTGCCTATGAGTTAGAACATGTGGTGTTTGATTTTCTGTTCCTGTGTCAGTTTGCTGAGAATGATGGTTTCCAGATTCATCCATGTCCCTACAAAGGACACAAACTCATCAGTTTTTATGGCTGCATAGTATTCCATGGTGTATATGTGCCACATTTTCCTTGTCCAATCTACCATCAATGGGCATTTGGGTTGGTTCCAGGTTTTGCTATTGTAAACAGTGCCACAGTGAACATACGTGTGCATGTGTCTTTATAACAGAATGGTTTATAATGCTTTGGGTATATACCGAGTATTGGGATTGCTGGGTCAAATAGAATTTCTATTTCTAGGTCCTTGAGGAATCACTACACTGTCTTCCATGATGGTTGAACTAATTTACACTCCCACCAACAGTGTAAAAGTGTTCTTGTTTCTCTACATCCTCTCCAGCATCTGTTGTCTCCAGATTTTTTAATGATCACCTTTCTAACTGGGGTGAGATGGTATCTCAATATGGTTTTGATTTGCATTTCTCTAATGACCAGTGATGAGGAGCATTTTTCATATGTTTTTTGGCCTCATAAATGTTTTCTTTTAAAAAGTGTCTGTTCATATCTTTTGCCCACTTTTGAATGAGTTTGTTTTTTCTTGTAAATCTGTTTTAGTTCTTTGTAGATTCTGGATATTAGCCCTTTGTGAGATGGGTAGATTCCAAAATTTTTTCCCATTCTGTTGGTTGCCGGTTCACTCTAATGATTGTTTCTTTTGCTGTACAGAATCTCTGGAGTTTAATTATATCCCATTTGTCTCTTCTGGCTTTTGTTGCCAATGCTTTTGGTGTTTTAGTCATGAAGTCCTTGCCTATTCCTATGTTCTGAATGGTT
>CAUYLG010030557.1:0-47924 GCA_963573385.1 Cacajao melanocephalus
AGACTGCATTCTAGCCTGGGCAGTAGAACAAGAATCCTGTTCTCTCTCCCTCTTTTTCTTCCTCTTTCTTTCTCTCATACATTCTTTTTCTTTCTTTCTTTCACTCTCACTTTCTTTCCTCTTTTTCTTTCTTTCAAAAAAAAATAGTAATATTGACAGGAGTTTGGGAGAAGTTGGCTCTAACCCTGATGGATGACTTTGAGGGGTTCAGTGGAGGGAGTCAGTGCATATGAGGTAGAAATAACAAGAGAAACAGAATTAGACGTGGACCCCAAAGATGTGACTGAATTGCTGTAATCTCATGATAAAAATTTAACAGATTAAGAGTTGCTTCTTATGGATGAGCAAATAGAGAAGTTTCTTGAGATGGAATCTACTGCCAGGTATGGTGGTTCATGCCTGTAATCCTAGCACTATGGGAGGCCGAGGCGAGTGGATCACTTGAAGTCAAGAGTTCGAAACCAGCCTGGCCAACATGGTGAAACCCCCATCTCTACTAAAAATATTTTTTAAATTAGCTGGGCATGGTGGTGGGTGCCTGCAATCCCAGCTACTCGGGAGGCTGAGGCCGGAGAATTGCTTGAACCTGGGAGGCAGAGGTTACGGTGAACAGAGATCATGCCACTGCACTCCAGCCTGGGTGACAGAGTGAGACTCCATCCCAAGAGAGAGAGAGAGAGAGAGAGAGAGAGATGGAATCTACTGCTAGTGAAGATGCTGTGAGCATTGCCAAAATGACAACAAAGGATTTAGAACATAAATAAAAATCATAAACTTAGTTGATAAAGCAGCAGCAAGATTTGAAAGGATTGACTTCAATTTTGAAAGAAGTTCTACTATGGGTAAAATGCTGTAAAACAGCATTGCATGCTACCAAGAAGTCTTAAGAAATTGCCACAACCACCCTAGCCTTCCTCAACCACCACTCTGGTCAGTCAGCAGCCATCAATATCCAGGCAAGATCCTCCACCAGCAAAAGGATTACAACTTGCTAAAGGCTCAGATGATCATTAGCATCCTTGAGCAATAAAGTATTTTTTTAATTAAGATATGTGCATTGCTTATTGGACATAATGGTATTGCACACTTAATAAACTACAGCATAATGTAAACATAACTTTTATATGCACTGGGAAACCAAGAGGTTCGTGTGACTCAGTTTACTGCAATATTAGCTTCACAGTGGTCATCTGAAGTTGAACTCACAATATGTACGAGGCATGCCTGTATCTGGCTCCACTGAGGTTCAGCCTCAGTGAGGAAACTGGAGGTAGGGGACAGGGAATGGAAGCAGATGTGGAGACTGATTAAGCTCTCTGGGGTTATCAAGGAGTGAGGTTTGAGGAACAAGAGCATGAGGCATCTCGGAGGACTTTAAACTTTCTTCTCACCACCCTCAGCCAAGAGAACTCAAGTACCTTGAACTGCCAGACTTGGAAGACTGAAAATTTTAAGTGCTTTAATGTCCTTCCCTCTTATTTTATAAAGTGAGGAATCTGAGGGCAAGAAAATCAAGCAACGTATATACAGTCATACAGCCAATTAGTGACAATTATGGGCCCAGGTGAATATGGAGTTTCCTTCCTTAGTAGAACTCCACAGAACTGTCTTACTGCCATGTACCTCTTATCCCATAACTTCCACTGGGCCCCTGGACTAGGGAAAAGGATTAGGATGAGGAGAAGGAGGAAGGAGACAGGCAGATCACAACAAAGTCAGTTTAATAATTTTGCCCAATGCTGCCCAACCTACCTACTTTCCAACTGGCACCAGCCCATATAAACATCACAGCTACTATGATCAGAAACAGGGTCCAAAATGGAAGAAGCATTTCCCATCCCAAGTAGAGTTTTTCCTAGGATTCTAGACTAGTGAGATGAGGAAACAGGAGCCGGGAGTAGGGAACAGCCCTCATTGCCACTTACTGAGTGTCCCTGATGGTTTTCCCAGGTTTTTCAACTTTCCAGCAATTTGAAAGTCAGTTCAATGGACTGAGCTCCTTATTTAAAATGGGAAAGTTAATTCACCAGTTAGTCACACCTGAGTATGAGTTACTGTTACTCACCTGATCAAACTGTCTAATTTGAAGTTGGAGGGAGAGGAAAGCAGAGAATTTAGAATAAAAACATATGGAAGGACCTCAGTTGCCTATTAATTATAACATTCTTCAGAATGGTAAACTGCTCTTGGCACTATGTTAAGTATACCAAGTTAGAGTGGAAGATATTTTTTCTAACTACGCTTAAAAATCTAAAAGACATTTTGTAAAAATTGATAAATATGACCACAAAAAAATCATTAAAAATGAAAATAACTTCTTCCTATCAAAAAAAAACCCATAAGCAGAGTCAGACAAATAATAAACAGAAAAAAATCTTTTCACTCATGCCATAAAAACTTTATCTTCATAATACATAAAGAACTATCAAAATCTGTAAGAAAAAGGACCATGAGAATAAGTAACAATAAAGTCCATTAAAAATGGAAAAAGAAATATTACAGCATTCACAGAAAAAGAAATTCAATGGTTCTTAAATGTATGAATAAGAGAAATAAAAATTAAAATACATATACTATGATGCCATTTTTCACCCATCAGCTTGGCAAAACTCCAACAACTTAATTATTTATATACTTTGTTGGTGAGCCAGTAGAGAACCAGGTACCCTAATACATTTCTAGTGATAATATAAACTCATACACCCTGGTTGAGGACAACTGAGTAAAACCTACCAAAATTATAAATGAATAAGCTCTATGATCTATATAATTCCATTTCTGGGAATTCCTTCTATAAGTATGCTTATATGTGCACAAAATAACATGAACAAAGTTATTCATTGAAGCAATATCGAAGTAATAGCAAAAGATTGGAAATAACCCAAATCACCATTGATAAGGACTGGCTAAATAAATTATGGTACACCCACACTATGAAATTCTATGAAGCTATTCAAGAATAAAAATGCTTCCTATCCACAGATATGAAAGTATCAGTGAGATATAGCACAAGGAGAAATAAGCAGAAAAGTAAGTGCTGTATAATAATTTTTATTATGAAGCAGAGTGGGATGGCAGAGTATAAGAATCGATTCAAATGTGCATAAGCATAAAGAAACTCTAGAAGCTTATTTAAGACCCCAGTGACAGAAGTGCCTGGGGTGGGGCTGGAGTTGAAACAGTGGATGAGGGCAGGAGGGAGAAGAAGATTTTGAATCACAAGAATTATATTACCTACTCAAGAAAAATTAAATTACAAAAGGTACTAAGAAAGTAAGACCTATAGGCTGGGTGGCTCATGCCTATAATCCCAGCACTTTGGGAGGCTGAGGAGGGCACATCACCTGAGGTGAGGAGTTTCAGACCAGCCTAGCCAACATGGCGAAACCCCCTCTCTACTAGAAATACAACAATTAGCTGGGTGTAGTGGCGTGCACCCATAATCCTGATACTTGGGAAGGTGAGGCTGGAGAATTGCTTGAACCTGGGAGGCAGAAGTTACAGTGAGCCAAGATTGCGCCACTGCACAACTCCAGCCTGAGCAATAAGCGTGAAACTCTGTCTCAAAATAAAGAAGGAAGGAAGGAAGAGAGGGAGGGAGAGAGGGACAACAGACCCTACCTCAAAATGCTTACAGGGTACCTGTCAGTTCTCCTACAGATCTGTACACAAAAGGATTTACTGAAGCTCTGCTAAATGATGACTCAGAAGTGAGAACCCTTGTTTCAAGCAGAAAGTGAAATAATCAAGCCCAAGGGCACGTCCCGACCCCACCACACCTCTCCTTGACTGCAGTCCTCAGTGTCAGCACCTATGTATCTGAACACACCAAGGCAACCTGAGGAGCAAGTGCCCTGCCAGGCCTCCTCCAAGATCCACAGATCTACCCGTCTTTAGAAACACAGAAAGGGTGTCAACATGGCCACTATGGATAGGGGCCCACTGGCAACCCACTCTCCCAGCCAACCCACTTCTCCTGCCACCTTCCCTACCATACTCAGGTGTTTGTATGGGGATGAGGGGCAAGGATAGCAGAGTAGATGCTCTGAGTCCCAGGAAAGTTCCTTACCAAAATAACCTCTTTTAGTTTGGAGTCCTTCAAAGCTGACCCAGAGGCAGAAACTCTAATACACATAGTTTATTTGGGAGATGATCCCAGGAAGCACAGTGAAGGCATAAAGAAGTAAAACAGGGAGAGGAGGAATCCCAATTAAAGATATGCTAAGGAGCAAGTCACCACTGTGGGAAAACTGGGGCTCAATCCCACCCCAGGAACCTCTGAGGGATTGTCTAAAACACATGGCAGGATTGGTCCCCCACTGGAGGAGGGAGCTGGGATATCGATCCACCAACTCTCATCCTGCATTGGTTGAAGGACATTCTGACAGGTTATTTTGCCAGCATTTCCATCTTGTACAAGCAAGTGGTGTGCTTCTCAGGCTTGAGAATTCTGAAGGCAGAGAGAGGAGACACATGTCCTGGAACTACATTAAAGTGACCTTAGTGGGCAAGGGGACGTGGCAGTAAACTTTCAGCATCTTCTACACTACCTGACTACACTGGCTGAGGCTGTTATCACAAAAATAGCACAGACTGAGCAGTTCAAACAATAAAAATTTATTTCCCACTGTTGAAACCGACCCAACAGTCCCATAGACAAGATTTTTTTGGATAAACATAGAAATTGACCTTTCTGGTATTAAAGCTTGAAACTTACACTTGTTTTTTCTGAGTTTCTTCCTCAGAAAAGGACCCCCAGGCCTCTCCAAAAGTATGAAAGAGCTGAAACTCAATAGATCACAGCATCCAGACAATGAGACCTCAGGCCCCTCACTCATCACAATTGCTTCCTTCCCCTTCTGAGTTCCTCTTTTCCTATACATTGTTGCTTTACTGCCCTGATATATAAACCCTAATGGGTCAGGGAGATGGATTTGAGATGAGCTCCCATCTCCTCAGCTATAGCACCCAATTAAAACCTTCTTCCTTGGCAATAATTGTTGTCTCAGTGATTGGCTTTCTGTGCAGCAAGCAGCAGGACCTAGACCAAAGCCCTGGTGTTTCAGTAGCACTGTTCTGAGGGTTAGAAGTTTAAGATTAAAGTGTCAGCAGATTTTGTGTCTGGAGAGGGCTCTCTTTCCGGCTTGAAAGCCACCTTCTTGCCATACCCTCACATGCCAGAGAAAGGGATCATCTTTCTCATGTCTCTTCTTATAAGGGCACTAATCCCATTCATGATGGCTCTACCCTCTTGATCTTATTACTCCCAAAGGCCCCACCCTAATACCATCACACTGAAGATTCAGGCTTCAATATATCAATTTAGGGTGACACAAACATTCAGTCCATAACATCACCCTACTTAGAGCTCAAGAGGTTTAACTTGAAGGAGAAAACACTCATGGAAGAACGCAAAAATATTTTCAAAGACATAATGATCTCACACAGAGTTGGTGGAAGTATAAATTACTACAAACATTTTGGAGGGCATTTAGAAATATCTACTTAAATTAAAAGTCCAGAAACCTGTTGACCAACCAAGCAATAATTCAGATTTTCCTGATCCTATCTTTTTCCCTTTAACAAATATGTATGTGTACAAGGTACTAGGGATACAAAGATTAAACTATCATGTTGCTGTCCCCACTCAAAGTACCCGCCGTCTGTACTCTATCATGCCCACCATCACCAAAACTTACCTATTCTATGTCCCATGTGTTTAAAAGGTTGCAAATTAAAATGACTAAAAGGGCCAGCAAGGAACACAAATGAAAGAAGTGAGTCAAAATAATGAACTAGGAAATGTCAGGGGCTGTGGCACTTTGAGAATACAAGCCCCCTTTAAGCTGTTCAAATGCAGTTTAAAAAACAGTATTCTTTTAAAGAAAAAAAAAATTATCTAAGGCTTCTGCATCTATCCAAGATAGAATAACAAGAAGCAGATTTACCCTGCTGCTGAAATAACCAGGAAACCAGATAATATATAAGGAAAAAATGGACACCAAAGCTAGTGATTTCTGAGAAAGCAGAAACAAATGGGATAAGTCCTAAGATTACCCCCAACTTACTGCCTTGAGAAAGTCTCCAGGCCCTGATGCAAATGGGACTCGGCAGACTCCCTGAGCTGACAAGACACCTGAGAATTTGGAGAGACTACAGCAGCTATTGTCAGATGATCAGAGAGGAGAGAACCTCAAAGAGAGAGATCACCAGAGATCTGCAGATAGTCCCCCTCAAGTCTTCATGTAAGTGAGGAAACTAACAAAGGCTTGGAAAAGAACTGCTCAAATGGATTAGAGGAAACAGGACCCAACACTCACTCAGGGATAGGAATAAAGCCTGTTCCCACTAGCCAGACCAGAAAAGCCCATACTTCATGGAACATTGAGTAGAGTACTCAGAAGGGTGTTTTTGAAGTGTCTTACTGAGAATGCTCAGTATTGGGGAATCATTAGCCCTAGAGCAGCAGTCTCCAACCTTTTTGGCACCAGGGACCAAAAAACTGTTTCATGGAAGACAATTTTTGCCATAAACTGGGGGCAATGAGGGCAGATGATTTGGGTTGAAGCTGTTCCACCTCAGATCATCACGCATTAGTTAGATTCTCGTAAGTAGCACACAACCTAGATCACTTACATGCGCAGTTCACAAGAGGATTCATGCTCCTATGAGAATCTAATGCCACTGATCTGGCAGGAGATGCAGCTCAGAGAATAATGCTTACCATCGCTCATAATGGCGCACCGCTTACCTCCTGCTGTGCAGCCCAATTTCTAATGGGCTATGGATGGCTACTGGTACAAAGCCTTAGTGAGGACTCCTGTCCTAGACTAAACACTGCTCAGGTCCTGTGTAACAAAGTTGACCCTTGAACATGTATTTGAACTGTACCAGTCCACTTATGCTTGGATTTTCTTCCACTGCCACCCCTGAGACAAAAACCAGTCCATTCTCTTCCTCCTCATCCTCCTCGGCTTAATCAACATGAAGACAAAGAGAATGATGGTCTTTATTATGATCTACTCACACTTAATAAATAGTAAATGTATTTTCTCTTCCTTATGATTTCCTTAATAATACTTTCTTTTCTCTAGCTTACTTTATTGTAAGAATGCAGTACATAATACATATAACATATAAAATATGTGTTAATTGACTGTTTATGTTACCAGTAAGGCTTCCAGTCAATATGTCATCAATAGTAGGCTATTGGTAGTTAAGGTCTGGGGAAGCCAAAAGTTATACATAGATTTTTTACTATGTGAGGAGTTGACAGGTGAAGTGGGTGGATCACCTGAGGTCAGGAGTTCAAAACCAGACTGGCCAATATGGCGAAACCCCATCTCTACTAAAAATACAAAAATTATCTGGGCATGGTGACATACGCCTGTAATCCCAGCTACTCAGGAGGCTGAGGCACAAGAATTGCTTGAACCCAGGAGGCAGAGGTTGCGGTGAGCTGAGATTGTGCCATTGCATTCCAAAAAGAAAACAAAAGTAAGACCTCAAACGATCACACTGTTTTCAAGTAACTTAGCTATATCTCAGAATAATAATCACATTAAATATAAATGTCTAAATGCCATTTATTTTGAAAGTCAGAGACTGTCAAATCGGATTTTTAAAAAGCAACTACATGCTGCCTATAAAAAAAAGAAATGTACTTTAAATATACAAACAGAAATAGGTTGAACAATAAAAGATGAAATATGGTATACCATGCTAACACTAATAAAAAGAAAGTTTGAGTGGCTGTATCAATATCTCACAAAGTAAATTTCAGAGTAAATAATATTGCCAGAGAGTCAAATAATAATATTTGACTGTTAATAGTAGTCAATTTTTATTTTATATTAATAATTATTACTAATGATATCATTCTTATTATTCAAATATTGCCAGAGATTCAAAATACATGAAGCAAGAGCTTCTAGAACTGCAAGAAGAACAGATGAAAACACTTATAATCAGAGGTTTCATATCTCTCTCAATAACTGATAAGACAAATAGACAAAAATCAATAGGATATGAAAGACTTGAACATTATTAACCAACCTGACCTAAGTAACATTTAAAAAACACCCCATTCAATAGCAGAATACACATTTTCTCAAATATACACAGAACGTTAACCAAGATAAATCATATTCTACACTATAAAACTGTTCCTCAGTAAATTTTAAAGGATTCAAGCCATGCAAAGTGTTAAAAAAAAATCTCTAAAAAATACTCAGACATTTGGAAACTAAATAGCATACTTCCAAATAACCCATAGGTCAACAAAGCAATCGGAAGGAAAAATAGAAAGTATTTAGAAATGAGGCTGGGCGCAGTGGCTCACACCTGTAATCCCAGCACTTTGGGAGGCCAAGGCGGGCAGATCACAAGGTCAAGAGATCAAGACCATCCTGGCCAACACGGTGAAACCCTGTCTCTACTAAAAATACAAAAATTAGCTGGGCGTGGTGGCGTGTGCCTGTAGTCCCAGCTACTTGGGAGACTGAGGCAGGAGAATTGCTTGAACCCGGGAGGCGGAGGTTGCAGTGAGCCGAGATGCCTCCATTGCACTCCAGCCTGGCGCCTGAGGACAGAGCAAGACTCTGTCTCAAAAAAAAAAAAGTATTTAGAAACGAATGAAAATGAAAATGCAACATATCAAAATGTGCAGGGGGGGTTGAACCTAAAGTAAGCACAGAGACAAGGTAATAGAGTAAAGCAGACATGAATGATACAGGGAAAAAAGATAATAAAAACTAACAGCTGGCTCTTTGAAGAAATTGATAAAACTCATCAGACTAATCAGGAAAAAAGAGAGAAGATACAGATTACTAATATCAGGAATGAGAGAGACAGATGACCTCATCTTATATTCTATAGATATTAACATTATTTTTAAAAATTATGAATTACTTTATGCTAATAAATTCACCAACTTAGATAAATTATTTCAAAACACAAACTACTAAAGCTCATTCAAGAAGAAATAACTAATCTGAATAGCCCTTCATGTATTAAAGAAATTAAATGTGTCATTAAAAATCTTCCCGCAAAGTAAACAGGCCCAGATGGCTTCAAAGTAAATTGTACCAAACATCTAGGAAAGAAATACTACTAATTATTATACTACAAACTCTTCCATAATACTGAAGAGGGGGGAATAATTCCCACAGCATTTATGAAGCCAGCATTATCCAGATACCAAATCAGACAAAAAAAAATTATGAGAAAAGAAAACCACAAACTAATATTCCCTCATGAACATAGATGCAAAAATTCTGAACAAAATTTCAGCAACTTGCATCCAAAAATATGGAAAAAATATAATATATCATAAGTAAGTGAGACATATCCTAGGAATGCAGGGTTGGCTTAACAAGTTAAAAGAGTAAAAGCATGTGATCATATCAATAGATGCTGAAGCATTTGTTAATATCTAACTCTATTCCTCATTTTAAAATAATAAAACTCAGCAAACGGGAGATAGAAGGGAATTTCCTCAACCTGGTAAAGGACATCAATGAAGAACTCACGGTCAATATCATACTTAATGGTGAAAGACTGAACGTTTTCCCCAAAGATCAGGAACAAGACAGGAATGACCACTCTCTCCACTTCTTTTCAACATTTCACTGGAGGTCCTAGCTCATGCAATTAGGCAAAAAAATAAATAAAAGGCAATTAAATTGGAAAGGAAGGAGTAAAACTGTTTTTATGCATAGAAAGCCTGGATGTTTATGTAGACAATGCAATGGAACCTGCAAAAATCTACAAGGACTAATAAACCAAATGCAAAATATATGAAAGTCAATTGTATTTCCACATGATAACAATGAACAATCAGTTATTAAAATTAAAAAAGAAATGTTCGAGGTGGGGAAAAACACTTCATGGCCTTCCCAGATAATTCGCAGGGTTCTCAAAAGCCTTTTATCCCAAGAACTGAATAAATGTGGCATTTCATATAGGCTTCACAAGGGAGACATTCTGGGGCATGTTCCCCACTGTCCTCTGATTATCCTGCCTGGCCAGACAGAGTGTCAGAGAGCAGAGAGGCAAGTTCTGACCTCCGTGTAATCTTCTAAGCTCACCACACTGAGTCCAGGGGCTCAACGAAGTCTCCAGCTCACAGACAGGTGAGATACCTTCATGGTTCTAGTCTCACTACCTACAAAAATGCAGTAACCTGGCCATCCTCACCTAGAAGGACAGTTGTTCTGAAGTAGCCATTCAGTGTGAAAGAATGCTGGGAAGGCAGAGAAGGAAGATGAGGAAGTGTCCCATCGTTGGACTTGAGGTCAGCACTGAACAATCTCCCTCAGTTGCCTCAGTTGTAAAATAGGAAAGTTCCTTAAGCCAAGGAGAAAGGAGCTGAGGATCAAGGCAGAAGCTGCCCTCAGAAGTTCTGAGCCAATGAGTTCCCAGAACAGAGGCCAGTACAAAAACTTAGAGGATTCAAAAAGCCAGTTCCATGGGTAAGGAAGCACAGAGGAATGCACCCTATCACCTCACAGAGGGCCCCTCTATTAACATGCTAGAGCTGCCATCACAAAATGCCACAGACTGGGTGGCTTAAAAAATAGGAATTTACTTTCTCCTCATTCTGGAGGCTAGACATCCAAGATTAAGGGGTGGGCAGAGTTAGTTCTTGTAGGCCTCTCTCTCGGCTATGGATGGCTGTCTTCTCCCTGTGTCATCATGTTTCTTGCCTCCAAATGTATCTGTGTCTAAATCTCTTCTTCTTATAAGAACACCAGTCATGATGGATTACACACACTCTAATGACCTCGTTTTAACTTAATCACCCCTTTAAAGAGCCTTTGCCCAAATATAGTCACATTCTGAGGGACTGGGGAATGAATTTCAACATATAAATCTGGAGGGGACATAATTTGGCCCATAACCACCCCTCATATCCCTCCTCCTGCCTTTACCCTCTCCCATATATTTCCAGCCTCTGAAAGGTCCAGGATCCCTGTCAGTTCTTATTACAGTTAGAGATGAGGTCAGACAGATGCAGGGTTGCTCTCGCACACACTATCTTCCACTTGGTTCAAAGCCCACAGCCACTGCTCCGTCAATTCACTTAGGGATCCTTAACGCCTATCACCAAGGTTTCACACCCCTAAAGGCGGGACCCTGAGCTCCAAAGCACACCTTTCTTCTCCATCCTGATGCCAGTGAGGCTTTTCTCCCTCACCCTCCCTTGCCCAGTTCATTTCACGATTACAACATCTAGGAAACCAGGATGACCTATTTAGGTTCTGACCCACTTACAACAGAAACACCAATCACCAACTCTGTCCAGAAGGGAAAAAAAAAAAAAAAAAAACAGACGACCACAAATTTAACTGATTGTAAGTAAAAAGGAACGGTGGAGAAGGAGCCTTCGCAGGTACATCTGCTGCTGATGCCACTGCAAAATACCCGGAAGGGGAGCTGTTGAAGAAATTTGGGCAATACCCAGGTATCCCCCTTTGGTATTCATGAACTGCATGGGGTTTGCCAGCCTTGTGAGTGGCCAATGAAATAGGTCCCTGTGCCTTGTTTTGCTCAGAGATGGGATGAGCATCTCCAAAGATGCCTGGAGCAAATGATTTCCTGCCAAGAGAGGGGACAACCCAATGCACAGGTGTGAACACTGAGGTATCCAGAGGAATACTGAGTCAGCCTTCTCTATTCCTCCCAGACCAAGAATGGATGCAATTCGTTTGGAAGCTTCTGGAACAGAGGCTTTTATAGTAAATACCAATTTGGGTGGCTGCCTGGCTCACAATAGCAGTTTATTTTCTTTTCTCTGGGAATGGTCCATTTCCTAAGGGCAGTTGTGTCTTTGCTTCATGATCCTTAATCTCCTGGGCATGACATATCTTTCCCAAGAGATACACCTGATTCAAGCCTGAGCCAATTAGATTCTCTGTCTTGGGAATTTAAGTCTTAAGGAGCTATAAAAGGCTGGAGATCTTTGGAGTCCCTTGAAAACTCCTGATAAGGGGGAAACGGGGCACGCTGGCAGGCCTTGTTCCTACTCTTCTAGACAGCTGGCTAGCCTCCCCTTCTGTCGATCCTAGAAACCATCCCAGGATCCTTCCTATTAATTGCCCATTTGACTTATATTTGCCAGGGTTGCTTTCTGTTCATTGGTATCAAAGAAATCACAAATGTTATTCTACTTTTTTCATATTTTGGTCCCAGTACCTACCGCAAGATTTAATATGTGGTAAATATTCAATTACTTTGCTTTAGATTTATGAATGCCAATATCCCTCCCCACCAATCAACCTCACAGGAGATACGATAGAACCTCCTGCAGTGAACAGGAAAACATTCATTGGTGCCAACCTCTCCTGACACAAGTTATATGAAGACTCAGGATTTCCCTGATAAGGGAAGACACTCTAAAATTTTCCAGCAGAAACAATAACTTGATATGCAAGACGCAAAGCAGGTCAGAGATGGGGAATATTGGGCCCTAATCTTTGCTGACTTGTGGGTTACATCTGCAGTGAGAAGGAACTTCTTGGAGGTGGTGGGCACTTCTCTGGCTGGCTGGGATCAGAAACTGTAAAAAAAAGGCTCTTCCCTTTCTGATATGCCTACCCTAGGCAGAACTTCACTCATTATACCCTCATTGGGGCTCCTCACATGTGCATATTCTCCCTACACAACTTCCATCTCTTATCCACCCAGCCAGCCATCCCTCCACCCACGTCTTCATCCATCATCCACCCACTCCCCACCCACTCCAGCTTTAGCATTCACTGAGTCCTTGGCTGTGCCTCTCGGTAGCCACGCTAGTGTACAGTGGGTGGACAATGCTCTAGGGTCACTCCAAGCCCTGCACTCACCCCTGGAGGTCTATAGCATCCTTCTCAAGGATCATTTCAATCCCCATCCCTTGCTTCTCTAGTCCAAATTTCACTGTACCAATGCCCAGATGCCAATTTAACCAGGTCACTTTCCTATTCAAACACCCTCACCAAAGCCCAAATGCTTAGCTTGACATTCAAGGATACCCAAACCTGAATCCAATCCATGTTTTAAACTTTTATCTTTATTCTTCCAAATGTATGTCCGGCAGGAAACCTCTAGTCTCACAGAAACAGCCTGCTGGCCACCTCACTGCTGAGCAGATGGGTGCAAGCCTGAAGCTTCTGGAAGCCACATTGCCATCACATGGAGAAAAAGAAGCCAGTGTAGACAAAGCAGAACTGAGGGATGGAGAGACGGAGATTCCCCAATGACATCACTTGAGAACAGAGATTGGGCCTCAAGTTAAGTCTATGTATGGACTTCCTGGCTATAATGTCCCTCACATATTTTTTTTGACTTGATTCTTTTTGTCTTCACAATGGAAAGATTACTAATACATCCAATTACCCCATATGGCCTATTTCGGGTAATGGCTCTTGTCTCCAATTTCCTGTAATATTATGGTCTGTATCACTCACATGAGCCTTGCCACACACTGCATAGTGACAGCTATTTATTGACCCTTTTACATAGGTGAAAGGCTGTTATTAATACCAATCCCTTCTCATCAACCCCCCTGCATCCCTACTTGCTAAAGCCAATGCCTGGTTCGGTGGTCAGAGGGGCAGGCTGGACCATACGACCCAGCAGTTCCATTTCTGGGCATATCCCAAAAAGAACGGAAAGCAGGAACATGAACAGACAATTTATATGCCCATCTTCACAGCAGCATTTTTCACAATAGCCAAAAGGTACAACCAGGGGGAGCAGAGACTGTTCAATCGTCCTGAGCTAATAACCCACACTTTCCTTTCAGAGCCCACTCCAGCTGAGCCTTGGACAGCTTCCAGCAGCCAGTCTGGTCAAGTTATCTGCCCACAGGGACCAGCTAGGGGAAGGAGGTAAAAGTTGTCGAAGTAGGAGGAGGAAGAAAGGAGAGATCAAAGTCAGAGGAAGAGAAAGCCACAGTCTCACAAAGGCCATAACTACTGATGGGTACAGCCTGTGAGATGACGCCAAAGAACACAAGGACCAAGAGTGAAGCCGCAAGCCAGGCAACTGGAGCAAGACTTGCTCCCTCTGCTTATGGTGCCCATCCCTCCACTTAATCCCCAGCTGCTCCTGAGGCAACCCTGCAAGGGAGCCCTCAGTGGGCAGAACTTCCCATAGAGGGCAGGTGCAACAGAGGAAGCCCCAGCCGTCAGCAAAACGTCTGCTTGGCACCTCCTCATCTTGCCCTCCCCCAGCAGAGGCCTAGAGTCTCGCTGCCTCTAGAGGCCCAGATGACCTGATGCAGCCGCCACACAACACTTCTGGAGCCCAAAGGCAGACTCCTGGGAGTCACAGCACCACTTGCATTTGCTTCCCGGGGCAGTGTTTCCCCAGCATCGTTGCAACTCAGAGACCATTTGAGAACAAAAAAGCAAGAGAATTCATGGTGCCAACAAGGTGCACTGGATGTAAGTTACAGGAAGCTGGGGTCCATTACTCAATCAGTTTGGCAAGGGTTTAAAACGGGGTTTCCCGAGGGCTGTCTGAAGAGCTCTAGGGTTGCAGGTAGCTACCTTGGTGCCTGTGCAGAGGGTGGAAAGGAGATGAAAAGTCAGAGCTGTGTGCATCCACCTCTCACTTCAGCCTCAGCAGCTCCACTTAGGGCTCTCTTAGCTTCCTGGTTTTGGGCAGCGGCAGGGTGGGAGCTGTTTTGTGTTTAGCGTTTTAACAATTTTTAGTACATTCATATTGTTTTGCTACCATTGTCACCATTCATCCACAGCACTTTTTCCATCTTGCAAAACTGAAACTCTGTACCCATTAAACAATAACTCCCCATTCCCTGTTCCCCCTAGCTCCTGGAAATTACCATTCTTTCTGTTTCTATGAATTTGACCACTCTAAGCAGAATTATACAGTATGTCTTTTTGTGACTGGCTTATTTCACTTAGCATAATGTCATCATGGTTCATTCATACCATAGCATGTGTCAGAATTTCCTTCCTTTTTAAGGCTAAACCACATTTCATTGTGTGTGTGTGTGTGTGTGTGTGTGTGTGTGTGTATTTTGTTTATCCATTTTGTTTATCCACTCACCAGTCAATGCATCGTTGGGTTGCTTCTACATTTTTGGCTATTATAAAAAGTGCTAGCCAAGCAGAGTGGCTCACGACTGTAATCCCAGCACTTTGGGAGGCTGAGGCAGGCAGATCACTTGAGTTTAGGAGTTCAACAGCCCAGACAACATGTTGAAACCCCACCTCTACCAAAAAAAACACAAAAAATTAGCCAGGCATGATAGCATGTGCCTGTATAGTCTCAGCTACTTGGAGGTGGGGGTGCTGAGATGGGAGGATCACTTGAGCCCAGGAGGCCAAGGTTATAGTGAGCTATGACCATGCCACTGTACTTTAGCCTGGGTGACAGAGTGAGACCCTGTCTAAAAAAAAAATGCTGTGATGGATATACGTGTGCAAATGTCGTCTGTGCATGTCACTGCTTTCAATTCCTTTGGGTATATATCCAGAAATGGGACTACTGGATCATATGGTAATACTATTTTTAATTTTTTTTGAGGAACCACCATACTTTCTATAGCAGCTGTACCATTTTACACTTCTACGAACTATGCACAGGGTTCAGTTTCTCCACATCCTCCCCAGCACTGGTTATGTTCTGAGATTTTTTTATCATGGCCATCCTAATGGGTGTGCTTTTTAAAATTTTTGTTTAAAAAGCCTCCTCTGCTAAGGTTTGGAAAACACAGCTCTAAAGCACACCCTTCATTATTCCACATCATTTGACCCAGCAGACCCAGGCTGGGTGATCTCTTCCTTCCTACCACTCACCTTCCATGCCATCTGTGTATTGTAGCAGATACCCAGCTCTGCACCAGCCAGGCTTTGGACCCAGCCTGTCTGCCCCATGCCCCTGAGGTCCCAGCTAGCAGGCCACTTAGACTACATGCCTTCAGGAAGCTGCAAACTGCAGCTTCAGTAAGTGGAGAGGCATTGCCAGCTAGTAATTCCTGACTGGGAGGGTGGTAACCTGATGTAGGAGCCACTGCTCTGAGATAGGAGGCCCCAGACATTCGAGGATACCTCCTCGTCCTGGCCAGATGCTTCCAGGACTGACACCTGGTCATCTCAAGAGCCAAGGCAGCACAAGAAGATGAAAAGAGCATTCAAGTCCAGTAATCTCTTGCTGAAAACCATTCCATGCTACTAACCAGCCATTGACCCTAGGACCTGTAGATTAATACTGACCCACCCCCAAAGAAATTCATAGCATAATCCCAAGAACCTATGACTATGTGCCTGATGTGCAGATGTGAAGAAGCTAAGGATCCTGAGAGGGAAGATTTTCCTGGATTATCCAGTTGGGCCTGATATAATCACAGGAGTCTTTATAAGAAGGAAGCAGAAATCAGAGACAGAAGGCAGCTCGACAACAGCAGCAAACAGGGGAGTGGTGCAGCCACAAGCCGAGGAATGTGAACAACCTCTAGAAGCTGGAGGGGCCAAGGAACCAAGACTCCCTAGGAACCTCAAGAAGGAACCACCCCTTCCAGCACCTTAACTTTAGCTCTGTAAGACTCGTTTCAAGATGACTCTTGGAGGATGGGGGCTGTTGTCAGAGGAACCAACAATGTGATTGGAGGGTTGAGACCTTCAGCCCCACCCCCAGACCGCTGGAGAGGAGAGAGAGGCTTGGGATAGAGCTAATCATCAATGACCAATGATTTAATCAATTATGTCTACGTAAGAGAACCTCCATCAAAAACCCATAGAACAGAGTTTCAAGAGCTTACCAAGTGGTGAACACAGGGAGGTGCTGGGAGGGTGGCACTCCTGGAGAGGGTGAGAAAGTGCTGCCCCTTCCCTCATGCTTTGTCCTCTGCATCTCTTCCATTTGGCTCTTCCTGAGTTGTATCCTTTATAATACACTGGTAATAGTAAGTAAAGCGTTTTTTTTAAATTAAATTTAAATTTAAAAAAAGAATCATTTCAGACTTCTGACACCCAGACCTGTAAAATAATAAATGTGTGCTGTTTAAAGCTATGTGTGTTATAGTGACTTGTTACAGAAGAAATAGGAAACACATTCAAGACCTCTCTGGGTCTGTTTCCTCCTCTGCAAGATGAAAGGCTCTGGTCTAAATACCTTTTTGTTGCCGTTGTTAGGATACAAAGTTTCACAAATTAAATATTTTTTTACTTCCTTTCTAGCTCTCCTGTTGAGAAGAATTAATTGAGTACTTGAGATGTGCCAGGTCCTGTTCTAAGTCCTTGGTATGCATTACTTCTTCAAACCTCAACACAAGGCTGTAGTCAAAGTACCATTCCCAGATCAAGAAAGAAAACCAAAGCACAGAGAGATAACGTCACTTGCCCAAAGTCACTTGCCCAAAGCCACGCAGTTGTAAATGGCAGAGTGAGGATTTCAATCCACAGTCTGGCCCTAGAGAAGCTATGATCTTAACCAGCAAGCAAAGCCAGTACTGCTTTTCTAGTTAGGGATGAGGAAGCCCAAGACCCGGTCAAGGTGACATGGCTAGATAGAAGCAAATCTAGATCTCATGATGCCAGGGATTTCCCCAGCATTGCACTTGATTGCCTAGCTTCCAAAGCACATTTGGACAGCAATAAGGATCCAGTTGCCCTCTAAGTCCTCAAATCCAACCCTCACTTAGACTCCCCAGTTCTGTCCCCTCTCTCTATTCTTAACTCCTCTGTTCTTTAAAGGAAGTGAGATAAATGAACCACATGGATTCATTTTCTTTCTCTCCTCCCCACTTCCGCAGCTCAGTCTTTGGTTTGCCACCATAAATCACTGGCAACCCAAAAAATGGTTTCAGAGAAAATGGACCCTCTTGGTTTGATGGATGTGTAAATTTCCATCTCCTCCATACATGTCTTACTTTTCAGAGGAGAACAAAAAACCTTTATTGGCTTTAGCACATTTATATGAGTTTAAATAAAAACAAATACATCTCTATTGACTGTAGTTACTATGCTCAGTTTCATGCGATGTAAGCGCTTCAAATAAAAATTGACTGGTTAGAGGGAGGGTACATCAGTTCCAATAACGATGCAGCCAGTTTCTGTAGAGCATGTGTTTCAGTTAATGTTCCCTCAGCTGGCAGAAGGGGAAGCACATTGCTTCATGGACCTTTTAGGCTCCACTTTTTCTGACTAAATGCCCCAAGTAGGTGTGAATGTTTATTAGTGTTATGAAATGCATCTGGCAGGCAAAATCTAGACTTCACAGAAGAGACCAGAGTGTAATCGCTAAGAATGGGCCAGATTGGGCAGAAAGTGCAAATTCTGTGGTGTTCAAGCCCAGCACCAGCATATACAACCAAATGTATACGCAGCACTTACTGCATGCTTGCCACCAGGCTAGGATGGACCCAGGACAGAATACTTATAATTACCTGTGTATGCCTGTTTCCCAAATGAGGTTATGGCTCATGAAAGGGAGAGCATCTCTCTCTGTTCTTATCATCACCAATTCCTTAGTTAGGGTAAATGCATGGGCCTTGGCGTTGGATAATCTGGATTCAAATCCTAGCTCCATCATGTAAACAGTAAACATACATTTATGGAGCACTGACTGTATACCAGAACCGTTCTTGGTGCCAAGGCATGGAGCAAAGTCTCTGGCCTTCTGGAGCTTACGTTCTAGGGTTGGAGGGGTTGACCCCAAGCAAGCCATATCTCTTGAGTGGCAGATTCTTCACCAGTAAGATGGTGAAGGACCTGCTTCATGAGGTTGTTGTGAAAATTAAATGAGAAAATTCATCTAACGCACAGGGCCTGACACACAGGAAGGACTCAGTGTCAGCTGCTGTCATGATCAGTGCCAGTTTTCCTACTGGACACCTCTTACATGCCACTTCAGATCCTCTGGCCTCACCTCATTCCAGCCACTGCTGCAGCAAGCAATTCAGTGTGCCCACTGACAGGTTCATATAGGTACAACTGACAACCTGGCCCCATGTGTTGTGGGAGAGACCCAGTAGGAGATACTTGAATCATGGGGGCGGTTCCCCCATACTGTTCTTATGGTAGTGTGGTAGTGAATAAGTCTCATGAGATCTGATGATAAGGGGTTTCCCCTTTCACTTGGCTCTCATTCTCTTTTGTCTGCTGCCATGTAATACTTGCCTTTCACCTTCTGCCACGATTGTGAGGCCTTCCCAGCCATGTGGAATTGTGAGTCCATTAAACCTCTTTTTCTTTGTAAATCACCCAGTCTTGGATATGTCTTTACTAGCCCGTGAAAATTGGCTAATACAGTAAATGGGAACCAGTAGACTGGGGTGCTACTGTAAAGATACCCCAAAATGTGAAAGCAACTTTGGAACTGGGTAACAGGCAGAGGTTAGAACAGTTTGGAGGGCTCAGAAGAAGACAGGAAGATGTGGGAAAGTTTGGAACTCCCTAGAGACTTGTTGAATGGCTTTGACCAAAATGCTGACAGTGATGTGGACAAAAAAGTCCAGGCTGAGGTGGTCTCACATGGAGATGAGGAACTTGTTGAGAACTGGAGCAAAGGTGACTCTTGCTGTGCTTCAGCAAAGAGACTGGTGGCATTTTGCCCCTGCCCTAGAGATCTGTGGAACTTTGAACTTGACAGAGATGATTTGGGGGATCTGGCAGAAGAAACTTCTAAGCAGCAAAGCATTCAAGAGGTAGCAGGCATAAAAGTTTGGAAAACTCACAGCCTGATAATGCAATAAAAAAGAAAAACCCATTTTCTGGGGAGAAATTTAAGCCAGCTGCAGAAATTTGCATAAGTAACAAGGAGCCCAGTGTTAATCACCAAGACAATAGGGAAAATGTCTCCAGGGCACTTCAGAGACCTTCACAGCAGCCCCTCCCATCACAGGCCCAGAGGCTTAGAAGGAAAAAATGGCTCCACGGTCCTCGTTCTGTGTAGCCTAGGGAGCTGGTATCCTTCATCCCAGCTGCTCCAACCATGGCTAAAAGGGGCCAAGGTATAGCTCAGGCCATGACTTCAGAGGGTACAAGCCCAAACTTTGGCAGCTTCCATGTATGTACCATTGAGCCCCCAGGTACACAGAAGTTGAGAATTAAGGTTTGGGAACTTCTGCCTAGATTTCAGAGGATGTATGGAAATGCCTGGATGGCCAGACAGAGGTGTGCTGCAGGGCAGAGCCCTCATGGAGAACCTCTGCTAGGACAGTGTGGAAAGGAAATGTGGGATGGGAACTCCCACACAGAATCCCTACTGGGGCACTGCCTAATGGAGCTATGAGGAGAGGGCCAACATCCTCCACACCCCAGAATGGTAGATCCACCAACAGCTTGCACTGTGCACCTGGAAAAGCTGTAGACATTCAACACCAGCCCATGAAAGCAGCCAGCAGGGAAGCTGTGCCCTGCAAAACCACAGAGGTAGAGCTGCCCAAGACCTTGGGAACCCACGTTGCATCAGCATGACCTGGATGTGAGACACGGAGCAAACAAATTATTTGGGAGCTTGAAGATTTGACTTCCCCACTGGATTTCAGACTTGCATGGGGCCTGTAGCCCCTTCATTTTGGCCAATTTCTCCCATTTGGAAAAGCTGTATTGCCCAATGCCTATACCCGCATTGTATCTAGGAAGTAACTAACTTGCTTTTGATTTTACAGGCTCATAGGCAGAAGGGACTTGCCTTGTCTCAGATGAGACTTTGGACTGTAGACCTTTGAGTTAATGCTTAAATACTTTGGGAGACTATTGGAAAGACATGACTGGTTTTGAAATGTGACGACATGAGATTTGGGAGGGGCTGCTGGTGGAATGATATGGTTTGGCTGCGTACCCACCCAAATCTTATCTTGAATTGTAGCTCCCATAATTCCCTATAATTCTTGAACTGTAGCTCCCATGTATTGTAAGAGGGACCAGTAGGAATTGATTGAATCATGGGGCAGTTTCCCCTATACTGTTCTCATGGTAGTGAATAAGTCTCATGAGAGCTGATGGTTTGATAAGAGGTTTCCCCTTTCATCTGTGTCTCATTCTTCTTTGTCTGCCACCATGTAAGATGTACCTTTTGCCTTCCACCACAATTGTCAGGCCTTCACAGCCACATGGAACTGTGAGTCCATTAAACCTCTTTTTCTTTATAAATTACCCAGTTCTGGGTATGTCTTTATCAGCAGTGTAAAAATGAACTAATACAGCATCTATGCAACCTGAAACTATGGTGGAGTTAGCATAGCAGGGAATACCTTTAATAACTGTGTTGTGGTTGAACTGCATCCCTCAAAAAGATATGTTGACATGCTAGCCCCTGTGTTTGTGAATGTGACGTTATTTGGAAACAAGATCTTTGCATATGTACTCAAGTTAGGATGAGGCTATACTTGATTAGGATGATTCCTAAGTCCAATGACTAGTTTCCTTTTAAGAAAGGGATTTAGAGACACACAGACACAAAGGAAAGGTAGCCAAGTGAAGACAGAGACAGAAATGACAGTAATGCAGCTATGAGCCAATGAATGCCAAGGGTTTCCAGCAGCCACCAGGAGCTAGGAAGAGGCAAGGAAGGATCCTCCCCTAAACCTGCAGGGGGAGCATCACCTTGCCGACAGCTCAGTCTCGGACTTCTGCCTTCACAACTAACTATGAGATAATAAATGTCTGTTGTTTTACGCCACCCAGGTTACAGGAATTTGTTGTAGCAGCCTTAGGAAGCTAATATAGATGATGGATAGAAGTGGGTAGATAGATGCTTCTTCCTCACCCACCTAGGACAGGTGGTCCAAGAACATGTTTCATATGGCTTCTCAGCTGTCCCAAGGGATCTATCACCCAGTCACCCACAGCTGTAGCCAACACAATAGTTCATCTTTGTTTTGGTTCCCCCTTCCTCCTTGATTTGTTCTTCCTGCCCCTCATCCCTGCCCTGTGGGCTCAGTCCCCAATAAGTCATTTGTCTCAGGTTCTGCTTTCTGGGAAACTCAGGTATAGGGTCCTCCAGTTTCCCCGCCTTTTTCTCTAATACAGAGTGCCGTGACCTCTGTGTTACCTGGCCAGCTGCATGTTTCCCCCTGCAGGTTTGAAGCCCAGCCAGGACCTTGAACATTCCCAGACACCGAGAGAGGTGTTTAGGTTGTCGCCCAAGACACTGAAAGAAACTGGCCCTGGCCCTGAGCCAAAATCCTGAAACCCCATAGATGAACACCATGCCTGACCCCCTGGTTGCAGACATACCTAGGTAGACCATCCCTTTCTCTTGCTGCCTGTTGCAAAAACTGCTGCAAGCACTAACTTAGAAGCACAAAGTTCTGTATTGGGGAGATCCCGTGAGTGCCGAGGCAGGAGCCAAAAGCCTCAGCCTATTTCCATATAAATAATGAAGAAGAAAGTAACCAGAAATATAACCGTAGTAGTTATTAGTTTATTCATATGTGATCTTAGTTATTCATAGGTGATCTTAATTCTTTTACTAATGCCTCTGAGGTCAGAAGTGTGAAACTGGAGCAACACTGTGAAATGAATGACCCTAAGGCAAGATGCTTTAAGCCCTCTGTCACGCCCGCATGAGGGCTGCTGGAGGGCGCCTTGGCTGAGCACCAGCGCCAGCACTGGGAAAGCGCCCACTGTTTAGCCAGCTAGGGAGGGAGATGTCCAAAATAGCTGAGACGTCTCCTTCCTCAGAGAAGTTAGGAGAAAACTCCGCTTCTCCAAGCTCTTGTGGCAAGGCCTGAGGGCTGTCAGATAAGCCCACAGACATCCGGGGGCTTAATTGTCTCCATGTGATGCTGCGCTTCAGTGGTCACGTTCCATGTCAATCTCATGATCCGCGTCTGCACCTGGTTCCTTTTTTCTTGTAAGAATTAATCAGTAAAAGCAATGTAAATCTTAATGTCTTTGTGACAAGTATGGAAAAAGTACTGACGCATTATGCCCCTTACCTCATCTCAGCTACGGAAAATTCCTGAGCCCCCACCTGCATGACACATGATATACTTGACCCTATCACCGCCACGCCCTATCTACTCTGCCCCCAGTTGCTGACTACCTAGGCCATGCCCTACCTACCCTGCCCCATCTTTGTACTCAATAAAAATCAGAGCGTCTAGGCATTTGGGGCCACTGCCAGACTCTGAGCTTTGGTTGGCAGTGGACCCCTGGGCCCAAACTCTCTTTTCTCTGTTTCTGTGTCTTGTGTCTTTTATTTCTACAATTTCTCATTGCCACAGCAGCAGGGAGGGGCTCACCGAACCCCGTAGGGCTGGACCCTACAAAGTTCCTCTAACAAATGCTTTGGACTGATCACCCCAGTGTTTAGTGCTTCTGCTTTTGGAATCCCAACCAGCCCCATCTCAGGACACTTTGGGGCAGTTCCTTGCAGGAATACTACTTTTGTGGCAACTCCAGTCACAGGTTCTTCCAGACAGAATATCAGGTTAAAATAGCTTTTATCTGGCACATAGTTGACATTTGATAAATATTTATTGGCTGATTGAATAAATGAATGAAGATATGAATGATGACCCAATCCCACCTTCAAGAAGCTTTCAATCAAATTGTTAATAAACACAATATAAAGAATAAATTATAGGGGCATTTGAAATTCCTAGCTACCTGGCTCAGCATACAGGGTAAGGGGGAACAGCAATTATTACAATTTTCAGTGGTTCTGATCCCTGCCTCTCTCCACCCACGTATCGGTTAGGGTTTTTAACCCCAAACAACACAATCCCACTCTGATTTAAGAAGTAAAGAAACTTATTAAAGTGGTAGGTGGTGGCTCACATCCGCAATCTCAGCACTTTGGGAAGCCAAGGTAGGCGGATAGCTTGAGGCCAGGAGTTCAAGACCAGTCTGGGCAAAGACCCCTACATCTACAAAAAATACAAAGATTAGCTAGGCCTGGTGGTGCATACCTGCGGCCCTAGCTACTCTTAAGGCTAGGATGGGAGGGTCACTTGAGCCCAGGATTTCAAGGCTGTAGCGAGGAGCCACGATTACACCACTATACTCCTGCCTGGACGACAGAGCAAGACTCTGTCTCCAAAAAAAAAAAAAAGGAGACTAGGGATCACATAGAATTTCCAAGGGATCACATAGAATTTCCAAGAGAGCAGAAGAACAATATCTCATCACTTCATAAGGATATATCTGGGAAATACAAACCCAGGAGAAAAAATTAACAGCCACCAATCAGATTCTTCTGTGTGAATAAACTAGCTCCTGGCTGTAATCTGGGAAATTTAAGAAAGACATAAAACAGCTTTGGCCTTGGGGAGATCTGCCTAATCCACAGACCAATTTATAACTCAGCCAAGTACAGGGAACAGAGCCAACTGAACCTCACCTGCCCCTCCGCCCTATAATAAAACTCCAGCCCTTTAGGGAAAACTGATTAGTATCTCTTTTCCAAGGCCTTCAGATGTTATTAAAATTTCTGGAGGCTGCCTATGTGGTAAGTAGCTAAGGCAGAATTCCAGCCCAAGATCTGGGTCCCTGATGCTCAAAGTCCGGTTTGCGGACAGGAAGTGTCCACAGTACCAGAAGCTTCTTAAAAATGAAGAATCTGAGGCTCCACCCAGACCAGCTGAGCCAAAATTCAAAGGTTAACAAGCTGCCCGGGTGATCTCTGGACCCAGAATTTTGAGATGCTCTGGTCTGTTGCTCTTGCCTTAATTCCAGTGGTTCCCAAGTCTGGCTAATTCTTGGAATCCCCTAGACAATGTTATTATGTTATTAAAGTAAAGATTCCCAAGCCCCACTGCAGATAAAATTATTTCTTTTCTTTTTTCTTTTTTTTTTTTTTTTTTTTTTTTTGATGGAGTTTTACTCTTGTCACCCATGCTGGAGTGCAATGGTGCTATCTTGGCTCACTGCAACTTCGCCTCCCTGGTTCAAGTGATTTCTCGTCTCAGTCTCCCAAGTAGCTGGGATTACAGGCACCCACCACCATGCCAGGCTAATTTTTGTATTTTTAGTAGAGACAGGGTTTCACTGTGTTGGCCAGGCTGGTCTCGAACTCCTGACCTCAAGTGATCCACCTGCCTTGACCTCCCAAAGTGCTGGGATTACAGGCGTGAGCCACCGCACCTGGCCAGATGAAATTATTTAATAGGCTTGGTTAGTGGAGTAAGACCCAGGCATCTGTATTTTCATGTTTAAGTTCTTTGGCGGTTCTTGTGATCAGCTAGGTTTAGGAATTGCCACCCTAGAGTGTGTAACTCTTGTCCTCCAGTAACCACCCTCCCAGTCAGCACTACGGCAAACTCAGGAATCCTAAAAGACCAGACTCCAAGGACGATGGCTAATCACCCCAGAAACCTGACACACACATAGACTCTCAGCCTCACCCCCAGAGCCTGGCTGGGAAGGTCTGGGCAGAGCTACTTTAGGACTTCAGGAAGCCCTAGTACTCTTGCTAAGGGGGACACCACCCCACACAAACATATGAAAAGCCATCTGCATCCCACATTAAATATAAATGATATGTAACTATGTGAGAGTGAATTGATTTGTGGTTGATGAGTTGACATAGTTATATTTTCTAGACATTTAATTAAACATTTATTAATGTTGATTTTTCAACTTTCTTTCTGTTTACTATGGCCAATAGTTACTTTTCCTCAAGGATAACTGTTTCTTCCAGCCCCTGAAGAGCTAGTTTATAAGCTCTTCCACCAGCCACTAGGTCTAACATATTAATGGGTAAGATGGTGGTAGACCTAGGGAGGGCTTTGGACTTTGCATTTTAGCAAGAGCCCCCAAGGTGGGCCTGGTGAGGTGGTTCTCATACCATTGGCCTTCAGCGAAATGAGGGCAGCTCTCTGGGGCAAGCCTGAGGTAAAACTGGCAGGCTGGATGGAGAGCCCTCTAGGCTGGGAGTGGGAGGGAGTCTAGAGCTCCGCTGACCAGCAGGGACACCCTGTGATTCCAGAGAAGCCCTCTGAGCAAGGCACATTACCCACGAGGATCACCTAATACAAAGGCGGTGCTGTGTAGGGAATGCTGCAAGAGCCTGTACCATTGGCATTGCTCAGACCATGCCCCTGGGGCCACGGGTGGCCCTGCACCAAAACTAACAGCAGGATTTCAAAGGATCCGAAGAGCATTACAAAGCACATAAGCAGGTAGGAAGTAGATGGTCAGAGGAAACAGGGTTATTTATTTTGGAAAAGAGGGGACTGGATGACCCATGATGATCTCCTAGCCAATAGTGAATGATTGCATGGAGAGGAGGCCTCCCCGCCTGAGCCTGGGCATCTGGTCTTGGAGGGGATCCCAATGGGGCAGGACTGCCAGAGCCTTTCTGGGAGGTCTGAAGATCTTCCTGGGGATCTTGCCATCCAAGGAAGCCCAGGGCCAGACCTCAGGGATGAATCTAGTCAGGCTCTCAGACCTATTCCCAGCCAGTGTCAGTGGAACCAGGTCTCGAAGCTGAAGGGTAGGGGGATGCTGTACATAAAAAGTGAAAAGAAGGACCTCAAGGGAAAATCTATATAAGCAAGGCAGATGCAGGGCTGTGTGAGGACACCACCTACCTGCAGAGAGTGACCCTCAAAATACACTAAAAGAAGTTATCTGCCCTCACCCTCACCCCCAGCAATCCATGCTTTACCACAGATGCATAGGGCTATAGGGGTTCAGTCAGGTTGGTGGGAGAAATAAACAACTGAATTGAATACCATGGATCAATGCAATCTAGCTGCCTTTCAGAGATAGCTTGTTCCATTTCCTCAATTTCCCTCTTTGCTGCAGGGGTTAAATATCTGGGAGAATCCAGGGCTGTATTGCCCTTTAGGATAGAAAACAGGTTTTACAGCTTATGAGTAGGAATGCACAAAGAGGAGCAGAGCCAATTAATATCACCTAATAATTTCTGATAATCATTTAAGGTTCGGTCAGGATGGTGGGAGAAATTGTAATATAGACACAAACCTTCTTGTAAGGTCGGAAGGTTTGTGCCTATATTATAATTTTTCCCACCATCCTGACCGAACCCCTACAGAAGGCAACCTTCATAACTCGAAGCCTTCAGAGACAGGACAAACAGGCCTGGTGAGAGATGATGGGGAGGGCAGTGGTGTCTGCTAAGAAACAGCAGGGAGCCTGGTGAGAGAAGGAGCCCAGCAGGCTCTGGGAACACAGAGTGATGGGCTGCTGAGCAGCTCAGGTGTGATCACACAAGACCCCCTGCCCCCAGGCACTCCCAGCAGGCTCAGGGATGGAGAGACTTTGCAGGGGTGAGGTTCCAGGGAAGTAGGTAAAGTCAGAAGCCAGAGAAACAGGTCATTGTTGTCCATGTGACCCATTCACACTCTCATATTGGTAAGGCCTGGGAAATAGGTCGCCGGGGTGAACAGTGAGTGGTGATGGCCAGATGGCCAGATCAAACAGGGAGCTTAATGGCACTGACCTTGATTCTGCCCCAAATGGTAGATGCTTGGGATCCCACAAAGAGCTCAGTCACAGAGTCCATAGATGTGAACAAAACCAAGAGAAAGGAGGCAACTAACCTACTCACTGACAGCTACAGACACAGGCTGAGTGATTTACGTTCATTAACTCAGTGAATCCTTCCATGCCTCCAAAGGCAGACATTGTTATCCCCATTCTCAGACAAGCAAACAAGGGCAGGGAGATTCATCTCTCGCTCAAGATTACTTAGCCAGTACACAAAGGAGCTTGTATTTGAGCCCACTTCTGGCTTGTATTTGAGCCCAACAGAGCGTAAGTTCCTAACCGCTGTGCTATCCGTGAAGCTCTCGAGACAGAGCTAATAAAAGGGATGGAAGTGGGGCCAGCTGTGAAGATCTGGGCTCTGAGGCTCTGAAGAACCACGTCCAGAAAGCCCTCACAACAGGCTAGCAGGAGAAACCCACTCTGTCACATTGCTGATGCCGAGTGGTTCAGAGACCAGGAGACAAGCTCATTCTACGCTCCATTTTCTACCTACAGCCTGCTGAGCTTAAGGCATCATTGCCCACCTCCCACTGCTTAGACCCTGCCCTGGGACTCAGTAGCCCTAATGTCCAATGGGTCAGCTGTGCCAGCTGCCCAGAGGGTAGAAGGCAATGCCCCCAATGACACCAGATCCCTGCTTTCCACTCTGCACCACCCTGCAACACACCCCACCCCCGAGCAACACACACACACACACACACACACAAAACCCGTGGCCCCGCATTTGGCTTCTGAAGTCACTCTGGTTCCAGGACTGCAGGGCCCTGCAGCTGTGGGAGCAGATGTTCCCCTCGCACATGGCTGGACTTGGATCTCAGCAGGGATAGATAAGCCTCATTGACCAGGGTGGATGGGCAGCTGCAGAGAATGAGAAAGAGACACCAGCTCCCACCCCCACCCCATCTCCATCTGCAGGACAGTAGCCACCCACCTTCTGAGGGCAGGGAGAGCAAGGACACCTGAGACAGCTGAACACAACCACCCTCTGCCCTCCCCACCACTGCTGCCGGGATAAGCACCCAGGCCAGGCCACCAGAAAACAACAGAAGCCGCAGCCACTAGCCCAGAACCTTGCACACCCCTCGAGTTCCTCTCCCCTCCTTATCCCCTCACCAACACCTTCGAGTGCTTATCCTGCTGTGACAAAATGACCCTTCTGTTGCTGCACTGTCATTACTATTGTATGCATTTATAATTACTGTCCAAAAAAGCCCTGAGCCTGGTACAGAAAAGGCATGGAGAATGATGTGTCAGAATGCGCAGTGATTGTTCCTGGATGTGAGGACTACACCTGATTTTCACTTTCTTTCTTTCTCTCTGTAATTTATTTTCCTTGTGTTGCTTGTATGCTTTCTTATTTATTTAAAGCTAACCCGCATGTCATGGCCCTGGGATCCCTTTTTATGTTGAGAATGAGATCCTCTGTGTAGGTCATTCACAGTGACAAGCTCCACGTGCCACTGATTACCTAGGAACAGGGTACACCCTCGGCCCTGAAACAGGACTTTATCAGAAAGTCCTAGAAGAGCATGGGGAGTAAGAGAGACTCAGACTAATGGAGACAAGCTGGCTGAGGTAGGGTCAGAAATCCACATGTGGTAAACTGGATGTATTTATGTCTTAGACTGTATGCATTTTTCTCTTTGGTTTCCCCTAAATTCTCGATGTATTTTGAGTTTCTACATCTTCTGACTGCACTAAAATGGACTAAGGAAAAAGAGCTTTACCTGCACTGGAGCCTGATCTTTAAAGTGGGAAATAGCCCTTCCAGGTGATGACTGTTTCAGTGACATGGTCATCAGGTGTGAGAGTCCCTCCCGCAAAGGCCACTGAAACTCAGGGAGAAAAGAGCCCTTAAGTCACGTCATCCTTCCCTGCCTGCAAAGCTGTCCTGTGAATGCTGAAAGGTTTGCTTCTGTTGTAAGGATTATTAAACTGAGAGAATTTTAATAAAAAGCATAAATCATTCATATGGGCACACCCACACAGGAGCGTCATTCACCCCAGCTAATCGCTATGTCCCTTGGAGATACTCCTCACCACCACAAAGCAGGGGGCCCCTGTTGCACTCCTCCAAGTGGTTGTCTCTGTGAATGTCACCCCTTCAAGTGACACAGACCAGAGGCCAGCAATCTACAGACCGTGGGCCAAATCCAGCCTACCACCTGTTTTTGTAAATAAAGTTTTATTGGAACAAAGCCATGTCCACTCATTTAGGAATTGTCTATGGCTGCTTTCATGCTACAGCAGCAGAACTGAGTAGTTGTGACAGGGACTGTATGATCCACAAAGCCAAAAATGCTATCTGGTCCCTTTACATGTTTGCCACCTCCTGCCACAGACCATGATGTGAATGGTGCCCCTCAAGTTGTACAATGAGTAGCCCGGAAGGGAGATTAGAGACAGGGGCTACCCAGGACAGAAGCAGGACTGAGATGGGCAGGTATAGCTCAGGACCTAGAGAACTCTCCTGGCTCATCTGTCCCCATTCTCAGTGCACTCCTGCAGGGCCACCAAAAGGCAGTGATCTTGGCAGAAAACTGAGGACCCTGGAGTGTGTTGTCGGGGAGACTTGGGAATTACACAGCAAGTCTCTGATTATCTTTCCCTATTTGCAAAATGGTATTGATGATAGAAGCTCTCTAACAGGAATGTTGTGAGAATCAAATTAGGAAACATTAAGTGGCACGTCTGGCATTGTACCTGCCACACAGTAAGCGTTCAGCAGATGTTAGGAGCAGTCATGGTGGCTGTATCCACCAGAGCGCTGTTCTTAGCCCACACTGCCTCACTCTAGTGAAAGCAGCCATCCGCTTGCTACTCTGACAAGATCACAGGAATAAAAGATAGGGCCCAGCTGGGTGAGGTGGCTCATGCCAGTAATCCCAGCACTTTGGGAGGCTGAGGCAGGTAGATCACAAGGTCAGGAGATTGAGATGATCGTGACCAACATGATGAAACCCCCTCTCTTCTAAAATACAAAAAAACTAGCTAGGCGTGGTGGCAGGCACGTGTAGTCCCAGCTACTTGGGAGACTGAGGCAGGGGAATCGCTTGAACTTGGAGGCGGAGGTTGCAGTGAGCCGAGATTGTGTCACTGTACTCCAGCCTGGGTGACAGAGCAAGACTCTGTCTCAAAAAAAAAAAAAAAAAAAAAAAGATAGGGCCCCAGAAGGTCTCTGCACATAGCCCCACACCTGGATACCATGATGGCATTGGAAGCCTCCTTTGGATACAGCAAGCCGTGAATTCTCTGGAATGATTCAGTAAGCGATTTTCTCAGTAGTATTGATCGGGTCCCCGAATTGAACAGCACACACACATGTGCACAACACATATACAAAACCAAATAGAGAGATTTAGGACATCTCCAATTTCTTTACACAGCAAAAAGGGAGGGATATGAATGGAGGGGCCAGAAGTAACCACAGTTTGCTGTTTCCTGATGTCTTCCAGATCATTAAATTAGGCCCGAGATTGATGGGTTTTTCAACTAAGTGCATTTTGTAGACTTACCTATGTGGGGAGATTGAAGACACCCTAAGTCACAAATGTGCAGACCTCCTCATCCTACAGACTCTAATAAAGCTTTTAAGGTGGATAACCCCAAAGGAGGAGAGAGACTCCCCTGCAGAAGAGGCAGGCAGGAGAACAGGATGGACCTGAAGACCTGGCTCTGGAGACACCTAATCAAAGAAATTCCAAAATAATTTTCCTTTCCATGAAATGCTTTGCAGTCAGCCACTTTTCTGCAAACTCCCCCTTTCTTCAAGACTGTCTTAATTTTGCTCAAGTAGCTGCTAATACATTTTTAACACCTGTTAATCTCCTGTTTTAAAAGTGGGTTATTGGCTAGCCTGGGAATTACTGTAGTCCCAGCTGAGAATCAGGAACAGAACTCTGATACTACATTTTATCCGATCTGAGAAACTTCTAGTTGCAAGAGTTACCACCGGTTTAATAACACTTTTTGAGGGAAGAGGAGAGGAAACCACCATATCTAAAAGGTACATATTGAATTCAAGACATAACAAGATCAAATATATTAAAATGTGGGGGGCAGTATAGGGGGTGGATCTTAGAATAGAGGAGAACAATTTTTAAATTCTACCAACAACAATAGCGACCATTTATTGAGCAACTACTATGTTCCAGGGACTGTGCTAGGGGCTTTCTCTGGATTTTCTTACTGAATGCCCACGCCATGGTAAAGAAGATATTGTTATCTCATTTTACAGATACAGAAACTAAAACTCGAGGAGCCTTAAAACCTAGACAGCTGAGCCCAAAGTAACCAAATTCAGAGCAGCAGAGCTCCAAGAGTTTTTATCTCTTACCATTCCAAGAATGGAGCACCAGGGTCCCACCAGAGACCTCAACCAGAAACTAATTCCCTGAAGTGAGACTAGCCCAGGAGGAGTGGAAAAGCCCAATCCCTTCCTCCAATAGGAGGCCACAGAGTGAGGATGCTTGCTGGGCCTGTGGGAACTAATGCTGAGCTGCTCCTCCCCCTAAACACTTCAAAGTTCCAATGTTTAATAAAACGTTTATGATGATTCCTAAAATGAGGATGAAGAAGGATTGGAAGAAGGAAGTATCAACAAAGCACAATATGACTGTTGGGAAGGTCATGGCTTCCTCCTCTATAGATCAAAATGGCAGGCCACACCCCTCTCCAACCCCCCACCCCTCTCCAACACTGCCCCCAAATAACAACCCTCTGCTGCTTCTGCCACCTCCACCCAAGACCACCCTTTTTCCCTCTGCAAGCTCCTTGCTGGTCACTCAGCTTTTTCCAATGCCACCTCCTTCATAGTCCTCAAGACCTAGGGCAGGTCCAGCAGGAAATTGGCTTCCGTTGGTCCCCTACTGCAGCTATCAAGAAATCCGATCAAACCAGCCACAGGTAGGCAGAGAAGGGATCAATTCCAGCCCTGCCAATGTCCCCAGCTTCTCATCTGCACACCTGAAGGTAGTGTCCCAAGATGCAGACCTGTGGCGAGCAGGGCGAGGACAGTGCTCGAAAGAGGCTTAAAGCTGCCTCCTGTGTAACTGATACAGAACTCCCTGGGGCTTACTCTGTCCTTGAATTGACTGCCTCTCCCTCCCGTGAAAGCCCAAAGAAGGGGAGGCCTGGAAGTGGGCAGGAAGTTCCCACTGGCTCTTAACCCCATGATGGTGGACATTCTCATCTCCATTTCCCAGATAAGGAGGAAGTACACAGTAAGTGGCAGAGGCTTAGACTTGCACCCAGGTCTGCCCAGCTCCCAGCCTCTTCCAGTTTAGTTTAAATAAACATTGCTTGCTAAGCACCTACTATATGCCTGCTGTGCACTAAGCCCTGGGCAGAGAGCTGTAGGAGCACAGAAGTGAACCAAATATGGTATCTATCATGGACAAACGTCAGTCCATGACTCCATGAGCGTCCACACCTCTCTGCACAGGTAGAATCACCTGGAGAGGATTTTTTTGAAGGATTTTTGGTCTGCATTCAGAAGATTCTACTTCTGTAGGTTTAGGGAGAAACCCAAGAAATCTTTACTTTTTAAAGGCTCCTCAAGATGGAAGCAGGTAGGCCAAGAGGGAATTTCTTTCTGTTCTTATTAATATATATAAACGTTTTTAAATAGGAGATTTGTATGCTTTTAAATAGGAGATTATATGAGTGACATTTACCTTGAACAGAAGGTGGGGGGGGTCAATAGTTACCAAATTGACATTTTTCTAATTAAGTGAAGTCCTCCCCTGGCAATTCCAAAAGCGCAGGCAGGTTTGAGAACTCGACACATCACAGGGCTGCCTCATATTTCTTTGGAGTCGATGAACACTTTGAGAAGCATAGCGGTAGAGTAGGGAGTGATGCACCTGACAAGTCCATTCACATTAAGATTTTAGAGGCTTAATATTAATAGTACACCACTCTCCCAAGGTGCTACCATTTTAGACTAGGACGTCATGGAGACAGCACTGTTTACCCCCAAAAGACTAAATCCCTAACGGTAAAATATAGTCTCCAGAGGAGCTGTTTTGAGGCAGGAGAATCTCCTGACTTCTTCAAATCACATAGCAGCTGTATGCAAGAAAGAATCAGGGCCTAAATGTGTCCCATAAGGACTTGTTCAGAGCTGGGGAGGGATTCGGAGGGAGGAGCCAGATGCTTCATCACTGACACAGGATGCTGAGATGCAGGGAAAGTAAGCCCTAGTGATTTATAGGCCAACCACCTGCTGGGACGCTTGTGCCAGCAAGGCAGCTCAGGGCAGCCTGAACAGAAATACTTACTCTTCCTCAAATCAACCATCCAAGCCCAGGGCCCTCCACCAGGAGAAGGATGCCACAGAGGGGCAGGGCAACTGCTATTTTGAAACACTGGAAGAGATTCTACCTGGAAGGAGTCAGTTATCTGTGGAAGACCAGGGTTAGTATCATGGCAAGGAAAATGTTTTAACAGCCAAAGCTCACAAAGATAGAGCTGGCTTCCTAGGTAGACACCACATTCCCCTTCACCAAAGAAATTCAAGCAAGGACGACTTGACAACTGGAGAGAGTACAAGCTCCAGGTAGATCGTTAGAACACTGTTTTCTAAACTGTAATGTTTGGACTTAATATTGCATCACAAAATTAATTTGGTGAACTGTGGGTCAGCATATGAAATAGAATAGAAAGTATATGCATAGTTATGGTAAGTATTGCCCTTATGTTCTGAGGGTTCCCAGTGGATATTAGACAAGCTTTCTGTAATTTGGTCAATGAGATTGAGCATCTAGATTGCACTTGGTTTAAAACTGAGACCCTAGAGTTTACAAAGAAGCCAATTCACTCTTGCTCTCAGGGAACCTGTGATCTGGCTGGGAAGGGAAGACAAACACATACGTTGAGTCTGAAGGCAAAATAAGGAGAGAGTGAATAGGAAACCATACCCTACCAGAGTGAATGGGATAACCTAGCAAGAGTGAGCCCGGATGACAGGTAACACCTATCTATGTGCCATGCACCAGGCACTGTTCTAAGCATTTCATGTATGAACTCATTTAATCCTCAAAGCAACCCTAGAAGGATGTGCATTGTACAAAGAAATTGGGGCACAGAAATGTTTAGTAACGTGCTCAAGTCACACAGCTAGCAAGTGCTAGATCTAAGATTAAACCCTACCGGTGTGCCTCCAGAGCAATGGTGTGCTGGTAAATGCTTAGCAACTGTCTTTCCGGGGGATGGAACCCTACTGCATTTGCCAGGCCTCGTAATGTAAATATTTTCCCTGTGACCAATTTCAAGCTCCCAATGAGATTTCTCTGAGCACAGAATTGGGAGAAGATGGGAAATAGCACAACATCAGATATTATTTCCACCATGCAGTTACAACATACATAAATCACTTCAAGAGCATAGATAATAGTAAAACGTAGTCAAATAATTCAGAAATAAGTTTTGAGTACTTATTATCCTTGTGTTTAGTATAATTTATCTGTAAGTTATAGAATTTAATTTTTAATAACAACTTTAATAATCAGCTCCCAACATCGCTGAAAATTTGGAAATTGACTCTCATGAGCTGGTGCATGCTGAATCAAGCACACTGCTGATCCGTTGCTACATTATGTAAGACCAAGAGATGGAAGAAGACACTACTATTTTGAAACACTTGCTTTGTAAAACTTTTGTAAGATGTAGTTATAGATAAATAGATGACTGATAAATGACAGAGACAGACATCTGTATTTGTGTGTATATACATATGTATGAATAATGTAACACATACATACATGCTGGTTCATAAGGTAAGATATATTTCTTACTGGGGTCATGATCAAAGAAGGTTACAAAATATTAGAATAAATGATAAGGTACCTTCTAATCTTGACACTTTATAATTCCACAATATCTCATTAGGTAACAGTGGATAGGTACATCCTGTCTCCCCTAAAGGACAGAACAGAGACTGTAACTGCTCACTATATACATCTCCAGTCCCTGACCCTGCATCTGACTCACCAAATGTCCTTAACAACATATTCAGTGAGGGGGACAGGGATGGAAATAAACATAAGAACTGTTTTTACTCCTGGGCTGGAACACGACCACGTACAATTCACCCAGGAAGAAGTAAGCTTAAAAGGATGTTTTTCCACAGCATCTCTCTCTCTCTCTCTCTCTCTCTCTCTCTGGAATGTTCCTTCAGATAGCAGAAAGTGCTCCACAAAGCCCATCCCAACCAAGAGGTGCTCCACATGAAGACCAGATGAGGTTGGGAGAATGATTTACAGATGAAGATTAACAAGAGCCTATGCTGTTTGCGTGGAGCTCTTCAGAGAGGTAGACATGGAAAGCCACTGTTCCAGCGAAATGGGTACACTGATACCCAGTGCTGAGGTGAGGGGCAGAAGGAGAGGATGGCTGGAGGTGGAGATGTAACTGAGAAAGCCTAGGGAAGTCAAGAGGGAGAAGAAAGGAGCTGACACAATGACAAGTGCTATTTTGTCAAGAAAAGCCACATAAAAAGCCACATGGAAACAAAAGACAGCCATGCCCAGGATTTGGCCACATGTCATTATTTTAAGTCTGTTTCCCCCTCTGAATTCTAAATTCCATGAGAACCAGGATTCATTGGCTGGTCTGTCCCTGGCACCTCTCCAGAAAGCAACAAATATTTGCTCACTTAATAGAAAGGTGAGCTTGTGAAGGTGGTATCTATGAAAACAAGAGGTCCCACTGCTGCTGGGTTTCGGGGTAGAGGGGAGCGCTCAGCTTTCTCCCTGGTGGGCTCCAGGATCTTGGTCTCTCACTCACCCAAGAATGGGACAGGGGACCACACCGGTGCAGTGCGTTCACAAGTAAATATCGGACCCCAAAGAGTTTTCCATCAATCCTCTGCCATCCTCACCGTATTACACTCCCCCTCTTAGTCACAACATGGCTGGCATATTCCAAGCATCACATTATCACACAAGGGTATCCAAAACCATACTGCAAAAAAAAGAGAGTAGCAAAAATGGCATTTTCCTTTCATGCTTTTCTCTTATTAGGAAGGAAACATCTTTCCCAGAAGCCCCCAACAGTCTTGTTCTTGCAGCTCTTTAGCCAAAACTTGGTCACCATAAAATTAGCATGCCCTGATTCCATTTTAAGCAACTCCTCAGACTTACTTGGCCTGGCTTGTTCAACAAGAGGATCCTGACCACAGCTCCCTTCAACCGATCTCCTAACACAACCAAACCAGCTCAGCCTTCCTGAAGGTGAGGGTTGGGCTTTGATGTGACCTCCAATGGACCACCAGCAGCTCTGGCCCTCAGGCCTGGCCTGTGGGACCACATAGACTGTGGCTCCTACCACCATTTTGCATTTGTAGATTGTGTGATGATATCAAAGGTTTTGCTCACTGTGGGCCACACAGGTGCTCACCTGCACCTACTCACCTTCTTCATCCAAAACTGTGAGCTGTGGAGACATGTCCTAGCAAATGTCCCCGTGGGATAATGGTGGGAGGGACAGAGAAACAGACAGCTCTAGGTTTCTCCCTCATGCCTAAATTTGTATAATTACACACTTCCTTCAGAGAGCATTAAAGTTCACTGGGAAAAATCGATTCATCCTCTTGTTTCTTGCCTGTTTTTAAGCCCTTTTAACCTGTCTCAGCAGGGACTCTAGTCCAGCCAGACTCCGTGGAGAAGTGTGGAAGGAACAGGACCTGGCTGGTGGCCGAGGTCAGGGCCTGCTTACAAATCATGCTCTGGCCACGCTTCAGGCAAATTTCCACCTGGTACTCAGAGAGCTGAAACCTTTCGATTAATCCTGAATCTGTCAGCTTCCATCATGTTCACAGGGAAACAGCCCTGGGGGTGGTAGGTGCCCTGAACCATGTTCCAACTCTGGACTCCCATTTGCCCTTCTTCTCCCAGAGGCCCCCTGTGCTGCCCTTTCTCAGCCTGGTCCCCACACGCACCCTTCCTTTCTCAACTCTGATGGCAGCTCTTTCTAACTTCTCTTGTCTCTTCTCCAGCCATGTCCTCGCTGCTTTTTTTTTTTGATGGGTAAGACCGTGAGCTCTGGGGCCAGATAGCTGGAGTTCAAGTCTTGGGACTAGCACTTACTAGCTAGGTTACCTGGGCAAGTTGCTCCATCTCCCAGCGGCTTGGTTTTCTCCTCTGCAAAATGGATATAATGCCTCCCTCCCAGGGTTGCTGTGAAAATTAAATGAAATCTTAACAATAATGAAATCTTAAATGAGAAGGGACATATTCCAAGCACTCAGAGTAACAGTCACTGTTCTACAGACACGTAACTATTCTACCTCAACAGATACATAAAAGGCTTAAAACAGTGTCCAGAAAACATAAGTGAACAAAACATGTTAGCTGCAGTTAGTGAAATTATTATTTTATTTTATTTTTTAGAGATAGGACCTCACTTTTTCACCCAGGCTGGAGTGCAGTGGCACGATCATAGCTCACTGCAACCTCAAATTCCTGGGTTCAAACAGTCCTCCCTCCTCAGCCTCCCAAGTAGCTGGGACTATAGGTGCATGCCATCTTGCCCAGCTAATTTTTAAATTTATTTTTGTAGAGATGGAGTCTTGCTATGTTGCCCAGGCTGGTCTCCAACTTCTGGCTTCAAGTGATCTTCCTGCCTCTGCCTCTCAAAGTTCTGGGATTATAGGCATGAGCCATCATTCCCTGCCCCCTTTTTCCCTCACGTGATGGGCCCCTGGGAATTCATTCATTCATTTATTCATTCACTCACTCAGCAATTACCTGTCACCTGTCCACACTGGGGTGGCCCAGGCTGCAACAGGGGAGGCACTGTGCCGTACAGGAGTTTGAAGACTAGCCAAGCATTCCCCTTCCCTTTTTGGGTTGATAGACGACTGTTAAAGCCTAACCAGAATTAAAATGTGTTGGCAGAGCTGTATCATTACTCAGTGTGACAATATTTTGATAACTGCGTCTCCAAACAAGAACCAGCATAGGCGCTCCATGGAGCTGGCAGTAAATCCTGCTGGGGCCACCCCAAACCTGTGGGTGGCACCAAGTTGGATATCTTCATCCCCATAAATACCCCAAGTAGAGGGGGAAAAATGGAAGACATGGAGAGAGGTGGCCCTGGGCAGGGCCATAACAATGGCCAGAAGGGACAGGCTTCTGAGAGCAAGGGCTCTTTGCCACTTCCCTGTGGCTCCACAGGAACCCACTGCGGTCTCTGTTGCTAATCTCAAATGGGCATAGGCCGAGTGCAGTGGCTCATGCCTATAATCCCAGCACTGAGACGGGGCGGGGTTGGGGGGGCAAATCACTTGAGGCCAGGAGTTCAGGACCAGCCTGGGCAACGTAGCAGAAGCCCATCTCAAAAAATAAAAATAGCCAAGCATGGTGGTGCACACTTCTATTCCCAGCTACTTGGGAGGCTGAGACAGGATGATCGCTTGAAGCCAGGAGTTCAAGACCAGCCTGGGCAACATAGCAAGATCCTATCTCTACAAAATAAATAAATAAATAAATAAGTTACCCAAGTGTGCTGGCACATGCCTGTAGTCCTGGCTACTCAGGAGGCTGAGGTGGAAGGATCGCTTGAGCCCAGAAGTTTGAGGCTGTAGTGAGCTATAATCATGCCACTGCACTCCAGCCTGGGTGACAGAGCAAGATCCTGTCTCTTTAAAAAAAAAAAAAATTGAACTAAACGGTGTAGTAGTCTATCCAACAACCCTCCTGGAACATTGTGAATATTAAAAGAAATACCAGTCAAAGAAGGGCTTTGGAATTCCCAAAGTGCCGTGTCCCTGGAAAGCGTAAGTGTTACCACATTGGTCTTCAAGACAGAGTGAGTGGGCTGAGGGCAGAGGTTGCAATCTGCAGGCCCCATCCAGCCCACAACTGTGTTGTGTTCAGCCTGTGCTTTGTGCTTTGTGTGGTGTGTTTCATTAAAAATATGGATTTGTGGCCAGCATTTTAAAACCAGAAAATTTCACATAAAAATCCAGATTTCTGGCTTGTCCTGAAAAATCAGAAGATCCAGCAACAATTAGCCACAGCTGAATAGTATGTGCCCCTTCAACCAGGGCCGAGAGGGAGCGCCAGTTCACCCCCAGAGACAGTGTCCGCTCTCTGAGCCCTACACACAAAGACTTCCTCTGTGCAAACAAACACACACACACGCACATGCACACACACACACACACAGCCCTCTTCACTCATTCATCTTAGTGGCCTGGCTTTCCGTGTATCTGAGTTTGGGCCTCCTGGTTCAGTGCTAAGACCTTAAGCTCTGAAGATAATCATACCTGGTTCCTCACTGCAGCTCCCCGATGACCCTGTGACCATTAGAATTACTTCACCCTCTGAGCCTCGGTTTCCCAGTCTGTTAAAGAAGCATTCATTTGTTCAATCAATATTTATTGAATGCTCATTCTAGGCCAAGCATTTAGCAAACAAGATAAACAAAGCAGACATTAAACAAGTAAAAAACAAGATAATTTTCCGATTGTGATCTTGCTAGCAACAAATAAACCAGGTGAGGTCCCAGAGACTCAGTGAGGGAGTCCGAGTTGCAGGGGCCACTTTAGCTAAGGGGGTCAGGAAAAAGCTGAGGACAGTGGCTGTACTCATTTTCCAGGACTGCTGGGAGATTAAAAGTGAGGCACGTCACAAGCACAATGCCCCGCACCTGGGCAGGATGCTGCCAGCGGCGCCATCACATCACCACGCTGGGTCTTGTTAGGAGTCTTGAGAAGGAAAGGGGGTGGGGGAGGGCAGCTCCCAGGAGCAGGTGGAACCCAGGCTTCCCACCCCCACCCACCAGCCCCACACTTCAGAACTGCTTTCAAAGCCTCCTCAATTATCCCATCTATAAATACAGCCTCTCAGCAGAGAGGGGGCAGAGATGCAGGCAGGAAGATTTAACCCTTCAATGGACCTCCCGCATCTCTTTTTCCCTAATGGTTTTTTGCCCTCTCCCTCTCCTCCCCGTCCCTGCCTGTGACCTCTTCCTCACCATCTCTGAATCCCTTCCCACTGGCAGCTGAATCCATGTTTGACTTGTACAACAGCCACCCCACTACAATCTGGAAGGGATTCAGTGGAGAGGGTGGATAAAAGTCTGTGACTCGGTATTTCTCTACGAGCCTGTGGCACTCAGTGTCAGCTCCAGTGCCAACTCTGGGCTCCTTGCAGACAGCAAGCACACCAGGCCAGAGGCCAGGTCGGCTTTCAAGGGCCCTTGGCACGTCTGTCTCACTCTGGGCAGGGGAACCATTTGCTGCAGGCCTGGGATTGAGTTACATCAGGAGAGAACATATTTGTTTAAATAAAAGCTATGGTTAGATTTTCTATTCTTCAATGTTAAGCAGGCACCTACCAGATCACCCATTCTCCCTGGCTCCCAGCTCCCTGGCCTCCTTTATTTAATTTCCAGAATATCGTGGCTTCCCCCACCCCAGGGCACTTCTGTCCCACTGTGTGGAAAAGATTCCCCCTGTGCCTACTGAAAACCTCCTAATCTTTCTAATTAGCGAAGCCCTCCCTTGCACCCCAGACTGTAGCAAATCCCCTCATACAACTTGATCACTGGTGTGATTTTTGACAATGTGTTCCCTCCCCATACACTGTCCTGTAAGTTCTGATTCTGTTTAAATCCACTGTTATGGCTGGGCGTGGTGGCTTATGTCTATAATCCCCAGCACTTTGGGAGGCCAAGGCAGGCAGATCACTCAAGGCCACGAGTTTGAGACCAGCTTGGCCAACATGGCAAAACCCAATCTCTACTAAAAGTACAAAAATTAGCTAAGCATGGTTAACCTGTAACCATGTTAGAGCTACTCGGGAGGCTGAGAATCATTTGAATCTAGGAGGTTGAGGCAACAGTGAGCCAAGATCGTGCCACTGCACTTCAGCCTGGGCAACAGAGAGAGACTCTGTCTAACACAAAAAACAAAATAACTCACCATTGTACTGTTGTATTTCTACACCAGGCACAGTGCCTGGAACCTGAGTGGTACTCAACAAATATGGGTGAATGAGTAAAGAAGTGAATGAATGAGTGCCCATCAGGTGTCAGCACCCTGACATGAGCAGAAGAACCGTAAGACTCCTCTGGAATGTGCGCATGTGGGGTCCTGGGGGCTGCCTGCCCTGTTCGACACTGTCCCTAGCACTTGGCCTGGCACAAGTCTCATGCTTGGGGAGCATCTGGTGGTGGAGTCAAATGGATAAAAGTTAGTGCTAAGAGCCCATACTTAGGATGAGCCCAGCGAGGGGCTTTTCAGCAACGTATCAGCACAGTTGAGATATTTTCCAGCAAAGCGACTGTAATAAACTTTACAAAGTAGACTGCGAAGTTGGTATTTAAAAAAACAATCACCCAGTTAATTTTTACCATTGGGAAGAAAGGAATCAATAGCAGGTGAGTTACGAGCTGCATGTGAAATGTGGGTCTCTCGTGGGGTAAACAGTGTGTTAGTCAGAGACGGAGGACTTGTCGGCCAGAATACTTACAGAAGGTTTTCCAGTCGAGATAGGGCTAGATCTGGCCAGAATTGTCTAGGAGACAGGGGGAGGGCCCCCCTATTTAATTTATCCAATAAAACCTTAAAAAATGATATAACACAAAGCTCTAAGACCCAGTGCGTGTCCCATGGGAGTGCTCCATCGGACCTGGCGGCCATTAGCTATTATCACGCATGACGCACACCATGATACAGGTCTAGGTGGTGGGCGTGCAATGAGGGGGCAGATAAGATCCCAGCCCTCCTGGAAATTTCACGCTAGCTGAAAGACAAGTAAAGAAGTTCAGAAGATCATTTCAGAAGAGAAGCATTACAAAGAAAATAAAGTGACTACCAGAGGCCAACTTTAGACAGGGTGGCCAGAAAAGCCTCTGTGGGCAGGTGAGGTGAGTAGAGGCAAGAACGAGCCAGCCATTGAAGAAGTAGGTATGTGTGGAGGTGAGCAGGGCACCAGGATAGGGCGTGCTGGGACCAGGAACAGGCTCATGCGATGGCACTCTCCAGCTAGAACAGGTAGGGTGATTCAAGAAACAAAAAGACCAGCATGGCTGGACAGGTAGTGAGCATGGTATAAAGACTGACCCATAAGCTGTTATTCACAATTCCTGTAAGAGACTGAATGTTTGTGTCCATCCCTTCCACCCCCCACCCCCCAAAAATGTATACACTTGACACACTAACATTCTAGTGTGGCTGTATTTGGAGATGAGACCTAAAGAAATAATTAAGGTTAAAGGAGGTCATAAGGATGAGGCTCTGATATAATTGAATTAGTGTCCTTATAAGAAGAGACAGAGAGACAGAGAGGCAGTGAGCAGTGGCTCATGCCTGTAATCCCAGCACTTTCGGAGACCAAGGCGGGTAGATCACTTGAGCCCAGGAGTTCGAGACCAGCCTGGACAACATGGCAAAACTCTTCTCTACAAAAAATACAACAATTAACCAGGCATAGTGGTGCATACCTGTAGTCTCAGCTACTGGGGAGGCTGAGGTGGGAGAATCACCTGAGCCTGCAGGGGTTGAGGCTGCAGTGAGCCGTGATCATGCCACTGCACTCCAGCCCAGTGACAGAGTGAGACCCTGTCTCAAAAAAATAAAAAAGGAGAGACCCAGAGAGTATTCTTACCCCAACCCTATCAGACATGTAAAGAAGAGGTCCTGCGAGCTCACAGAGAGATGGTGGCCATCTCCAAGGCAAGAGAAGAGGCCTCAGAGTGAAACTTTCCTTGCCAACACCTTGATCTTAAACTTCCTACACCCCCTGAACTGTGAGAAATAAATGTCTGCTATTTAAGCCACACAGTCTGTGGTATTCTGTTACAGCAGCCAGAGCAAGAGTAATATAATTCCAAAACCAAAAATTCTGAAAAATAATTAAAGTGTTTTATCAGCTTGGGACAAACTCATTTACTAACAAACCTGCCCTGACCTGATATGAGGCTACTCACTTTTTCTTCACTTATCCAACTTCATGTGAATATTTGTACATTTCACTGATGAGCTATTGACCCACTTTTTTTTGCCCCAGAACCTGCTGGGGTATTAGAATATATAAGGTATGTAGACTGCATTAACTTTTTAGAATCTAAAAGATTCTGAATTCCTAAACATATCTGGCCCAAGGTTGTGGATGCAGAATCAATGTCCCCTTTAAAGGTCTTTATTAGAAAGGGGCTCCTTGTTTCCTTGGGCAAGGTAAACTGAGGGAGGGCTAGGTAGAAGTGGATTGCTTTCTTCTTTAAAAAACTTTAATACTCAACTCTGTCAACACAAAGGACTGTAAGTGAAAAGCAAAATAAAACGGAAGGTGGTGGTGGTGAGTGATTCTTCAGATAATAAAGCAGTCAGCGTTCTGCAGCTTAGCCACTACCTTGATCAAGACTTGCTGGAACTGTTCGACCAAAATGGGTGATTTTTCTGCCCTGTGGAAGTGCACCTCTCTTTTCATAATGGACATCAGTGGAGCCTGCCTGGTGTCCCTGTGGTTAGAGTGAGTATCCCGTTGGTATGCCGAGTACCCCCAACTCACCTCCATGGTGGACTGCTGAATGCGCTGACATCTTGGTTTTATTTCAGGGGTCGGGGCTTATTTGGTCTGAGTGGTAGCTACCAAGGATGCAGGAGCAAGAGTGTGTCTAAAACCGAAAAAGCCACAGAGGTGAGTGTGGGACATACAAAAGGAAATGAAACCCAATGGCCAGAAGCCAGGTAAGCACAAGAGGGAAGGCAGCGGCCGGAGCATAGGCAGGGAGCAGGGACCCAGCCTGTGTGACTGCTGCCTCATCCAGACCTGGAACACCAGAGGTTCTTTCTCACTGGGAGGGTAAGAGAGTCCTGTTAAAGATGCAGGGTCAGGGAGATGCTGGAAGGGTGGCCTGAGGAGCTGGGTTTGACTCTTCTGGCTTGAAGACGTCCTTTATCTTTTTCCTTCTAAGTGTGAGCTTTCCCAGAGAGCGCTGACTTTGGTTCAGAAGCCTCCGAAGCAGCTTGGACTTCCCCGAAAGGCCAGGTGGGAAAGGTGTCATTTCTGTGTCTGGCGCAGCTTGCTCTTGCAGAAGTGACTTCCTTAAAGCATAGTCCTGGGAGGCGGTTTTCCTCCTTTATCAAATTAGTGTGGCAAACACTGCATTCTGCATCCCCATGGTGATGAGTCATTATTACATTAGAAGTTCTTAGAAAACCTGCTGATCCTTATGGAAAAGATGGAATAACAGGGCCTACATTTACCCTCCCACCCTAAACAACTTAAAAAAACAGACAGAATATGTGAACATCAGTGTTCAGGGATCAGATAACACGCAACACAGAACTGCAGTTGCTGAGAAAAGAAAATAAATGTGATGCCAGGGCCTAGTGGCTCATACCTGTAATCCCAGCATTTTGGGAAGCCATGGTGGGCGAATCACAAGGTCAGGAGTTTGAGACCAGCCTGGCCAACATGGTGAAACCTCGTCTCTACTAAAAATACAAAAATTTGCCGGGTGTGGCGGCACACGCCTGTAGTCCCAGCTACTCAGGAGGCCGAAGCAGGAGAACAGCTTGAACCCAGGAGGTGGAGGTTGCAGTGAGCTGAGATCGCACCACTGCACTCCAGCCTGGAGACAGAGTAACTCCATCTCAAAAGAAAAAAAAAAAAAGTAAGAAAGTAAAAGACAATAATGTGATGAGCCCTAGCGCTGCACCAGCTTACTGCATAAAGGCAGTTTCTGACCACAAGAAAAGAGGGTACAGCCTGGCTGGCTCTCTGAGTTGAGGAGATGGAAATCAAAGCTCAGGATGCCATGGTGAGGTAGAGCGCCAGAGAAGTACTGCCAAAAGGTGGCCTTGAGTAAGTTCCGGAGTACGGATCTGCGCATCTGGAAGAGGAGATTATCTGAAACTGGGGAAAGATCCACCAGCAAGGAGCAGTCGAACTATCCAAAGGTCTGCAAATAGCTCATGTTCCAACCAGCCAGAGAAGAAAATTCTAGTGGTAACTGGAGCACTGGGGGATCGCCTTAATAACAGGAATAAATTAGCCCTAAGGACTGCCCTAGATCTACCCTAATAAAGCTTTCAAAGGCATCAAAACTATCCAGTTGAATCCAAGGAACTTATCAGTGCCAACACCAAATTAAATATCATTTAAAGGAGCAAAACAAAATCCAGAAACCAATTATGTAAGATTCTGAGTGGACTAAGACAACAGAAATTTATTCTCTCACACTTCCAGAGGCCAGAAGTCTGAGAGAAGGGTGTTGGTGCTGCCACCCAGCCTCCCGAGGCTCTGAGGGAGATGCATGCCATGATTCTCTCTCCTGGCTTCTGGTGGCTGCTGGAAGTCCTTGACATTCCTTGGCTCCTCACAGCATCACCCGTATCTCCCTACCTCCATCTTTACATGACCTCTTCATCTCTGTGTCTTCTCTGTGTGCCTGACCCAAAACCCCCATTGTCTCTCTCGTATAAAGATGTACATGCCTATTTAAAGCCTACCAAGATAATCCAGGATAAGCTCCTCCCCTCACAGTCCTTACCTTAATCACACTTTTTGCCACAAAAGGTAATTATTCGTGCTTTTCCACTCTAAACAATCACAGGTCCAGGGATTAGGACATGGACATATTTTAAGAAGGCCACCATTCAGCCCATGCTATATGTGAAGAGGTATAATGTTGCTTGAGAGTAAAGTAAGATCGGTTAAAGATGTGAGAATACAGAAGGATTTATCAATGCTATCAACCAACTTGACCTAATTGAGATTTATTGAACAAGCCACTCAGCAATAGTAGAATACACACTCTTCGTAAGTATATTTGGTGCATTCACCATGTATTCTGGGCAATGGAACACGTCCTAATAAGTTTAAGGAGATTGAAATCATACAAAACATTCTCTGACCACGATGAAATTAAATCAGAAATCAAAAATGGTAAAATATCTGGGAAATCCCTAAGTATCTAGAAATTAATTAAACAATATAGTTCTAAATAACACACAAGTCAAATAAAAAATCACAAAGGGAATTAGACAATATTTTGAAGTGAATGAAAACACTGAATAAAAATGAAAATACATTACAGCTAAAGGAGTTCTTAAAGGAAAATTTACAGCATTAAGTGCTTACAGTATAAAAGAAGAAAATCTTTATTTAATGATCTAAGCTTCTCACCTTAAGAAACAAGAAAAAAATAACAAATTAAACCCAAAATAATACGAATAAATGAAACAACAAAGTAAAGGGAAGAAACGAAGGAATCTGAAAACAAAATCAATTTTTAAGATTCAATATAACAATAGATTTTTTTGAAAAGATCAATAAAAGTAGTAAAACTCTAGAGAGACTCGTTAGGGAAAAAGACCCAAAAAAAACCAATATCAAGTATGAAAAAGTTAACCTCACTATGCATCCTAAGACATTTAAAAGATATTAAGGAAATATGAACATTATGCCATAAATTTATGAACACAGACGAAACAAAAAAATTTCTTAAATGACACAAAGTACCCATACCCCTACATCTATTAAATAAATTGAACTGTTTTTATTCTATTCTTATTAATAAAATTAAGCTAAAGTATTCAATTTTAAAAACTAAAGTAAAGCCTTTTCACAAAGAAAACACCAATCAATTCTTGTCCTCTGGTATACCATCCCAAGTCACCACAAATTAAAGTTTGTACCATTGCCATGTATAGGGGTTATCTGTGCTCCACCTAGGCAGTGGTCATCTAGGCAGCTCTAAAATTCCATCCTGTAACTGGCTAGTCATAGGCAGAAGATAAAAACTAGACCCCTTCCTTACCTCATATATAAAAATCAACTCAAGGTGGATTAAAGACTTAAATGTGAAACCTAAAAACTATTCCTGGAATATAACCTGGGAAATACCATTCTGGACATAGGCCCTGTTAAAGATTTCATGACAAAAACACCAAAAGCAATTGCAACAAAAACAAAAATTGACATATTGGGGCCTAGTTAAAGAGTTTCTGCACAGCAAAAGAAATTATCAGCAGAGTAAACTGACAACCTACAGAATGGGAGAAGATATTTGCAAACTATGCATCTAACAAAGGTCTAACATCTAGAATCTAGAAGGAACTTAAACTAACAAGCAAAAAACATGTAAAAAGTGGGCAATGGGGAGAGAGATCCAAGATGGCCAATTAACAGCAGCTCAGGATTGTAGCTCCCAGTGAAAGCGCAGAGAGCAAGTGGATGCTGCACTTTCAGACGAATTTTTGTTGCCCACAGACCAGGAGATTCCCAGCGGAGGAGCCACACGGGTCGCCAGAGCGACTTTTTTGGCCGGCGCGGCTGTTTTGCCGGCGTCCCGGCACGGCGCTTCTCGGTGTGAAGTATACGGGACGGGGTGCCGTTTGAGTTGGGCTTGGCTGGTCCCATCCCCACAAGGAGAACAGCAATTGGAAATGCTGAGGACTGAGCGTTTCACAGAAAGCACAGCCGAACTGGGAAGGTCCAGCTCTGTGGGGAAGGGGTGTCCACCAAAGGAAAACTAAGAAACAAAAAACTT
>CAUYLG010030559.1:0-45394 GCA_963573385.1 Cacajao melanocephalus
GTTGAAGCTGCAGTTATGATCACTCCACTGCACTCCAGCCTGAGCAACAAAGACAGAGCAAAATCCCCCCTCCTTTTTCTTTGAGGCACTGTCTATAAGTGTCTCAAAAAAAACAAAATGAAAGAAAGAAAAAAAATAGAATGACTTTGCCCCAGTCAAAAATACTAAGCAGGTTTTTCAAATCCACTTTCCGCTGCAAATCAAATAATCAACCACAAAAAGAGTTTAGGTTTATGACACTTTTTCATCAGTTCACTTATGGACCTCTTAGATATGTTCACTAAACCTTTGCTACTCATCGGCATCACCAAGGAGCTTATTAGAAATGCAAAATCAGAACCCTGACCTCCCTGGCCTGAGCCCCTAGTGGGGCAGGGTGGTGCACTCTCTGTGGACCAGCAGACTTAGCCTTTCCTCCTGGTAGTTCTGAGGAGTCCAGGAAGCCCAGACCAGTAGGTTGCCCCCCAACAAAGCACACTCCCTCCACCAAGGGACAGTCAAAGTGCATCATAAAACGGGTCCTGTTCCCCCTGCCATCAACAGGGTGAGACCCTCCAACCGGGGTTGTCAGACACCCTATACAGGAGCAATTCTGCTGGCATCAGGTTGATGCCCCTTCTAGGTCAGAGATCCCAGAAGAAGGAGCAGGCACCCACCTTTGCTGTTTTCCAGCCTCCTTGAGTAACATCTCTAGGCACAGGAGTGAATCAGATTAATAAAGCCTGAAGTGAACCCCCAGCAAACCAGAGCAGCCCAACAGAAAAGGAACCTAACCATTGAAAGAAAAATACGCAAACAGAAAGCAACAGCAGCAGCAACAGCAACAAAGACAAAAATCCCATCCAAGGGTCAGCAGCCTCAAAGACCGAAACTAGACAAACTTATTAAGGTGAGAAAGAATCAATGAAAAAATGCTGAAAACCCAAAATGCCAGAGTGCCTCTTCTCCTCTAAATGATCACAACATCTCTCCATCAAGGGCACAGAACAGGATGGAGGATGAGATGGAAACATTGGCAAAAGTAGGCTTCAGAAGATGGGTAATAAAAAACTATGCGAGCTAAAGGAGCATATCCCAAACCAATGCAAAGAAGCTAAGAACATTGATACAAGGTTCAAGGAATTGCTAACTAGAATAACCAGTTTAGAGAGAAACATAAATGACCTGACGGATCTGAAAAATACAGTACGAGAACTTTGTGAAGCATGTACAAGTATCAGTAACTGAATTGACCAAGAGGAAGAAAGGATATCAGAGTTTGAAGACCATTTTTCTGAAATAAGGTATGAAGACAAGACTAGAGAAAAAAGAATGAAAAGGAATGAACAAAGCCTCTAAGAAATATAGGACTTCATAAAAAGACTGAACCTACAATTGATTGGAGTACCAGAGGAGACAGGAAGAATGGAAACAAGCTGGAAAACACACTTCAAGAATTATCTAGGAGAACTTCCCCAACCTAGCAAGATAGGCCAAGATGCAAATTCAGGAAATACAGAGAACACCATTAAGATACTCCATAAGAAGATCAGACCGGAATGCATAATCATCGATTCTCCAAGGTCAAAATGAAGGACAAATGGTTAAAAGCAGCCAGAGAGAAACGCCAGGTACCCTGCAAAGGGAAGCCCATTAGACTAATAGCAGACCTCTCAGCAGAAACTCTACAAGCCGGAAAAGAATGTGGGCCAGTATTCAACATTCTAAAAGAAAAAAATTTTCAACCAAGAATTTCATATCCAGCCAAACTAAGCTTCATAAGTGAAGAAGAAATAAAATCATTTCAGACAAGCAAATGTCTGAGAGATTTTGTTACCACCAGGCCTACCTTGCAAGACCACTTGAAAGAAGCACTAAATATGAAAAGGAAAAGCTGGTACCAGCTACTGCAAAAACACACCAAAATATAAAAACCAGTGGCACTATGAAGAAACTGCATCAGTATGCAAAATGACAACATAGCATCACGATGACGGGATTAAATTCACACATAATAATAAAAAGCTTAAATGTAAATGGGCTAAATGCCCCAAATAAAAGACCCAGACTGGCCAATTGGATAAAGATTCAAGTCCCATCCCTGTGCTGTATTCAGGAGACCCATCTCATGTGCAAAGACTCACACATATGCTCCAAATAAAGGGTTGGAGGAAAATTTACCAAGAAAATAGAAAGCAATAAAGCAGGGGTTGAAATCCTAGTCTCAGACAAAACAGACTTTAATCCAACAAAAATCAAAATGACAAAGAAGGGTACTACATAATGTGGTAAAGGGAAAAATTCAACAAGAAGAGCGATTCATCAAACAAATTCTTACACACCCACGAAGAGCCTCAGACTTCCACATAGTAACAATAGGAGTCTTTAATAACCGACTATCAGTATTAGACAGAGCAAGGAGACAGAAAACTAACAAGGATATTCAGGACTTGAACTCAGCTTTGGATCAAGTGGACCCAGTAGACGTCTATCGAACTCTCTACCCCAAATCAACAGAATACACGTTTTTCTCAGTGCCACATAGTGTTTTTTCTAAAATCAACCACATAATCTGAAGTAAAACACTCCTTGGCAAATGCAAAATAATTGAAATCATAACAAACAGTATTTTAGACCACAGTGCAATCAAGTTAGAACTCAGGATTAAGAAACTCACTCAAAACAATACATTTACATGAAAATTGAACAACCTGCTCCTGAATGACTCTGGAATAAATAATGAAATTAAGGCAGAAATCAAGAAGTTCTAAGAAACCAGTGAAAACAAGATGACAGTGTACCAGAATCTCTGGGACACAGCTAAAGCAGTGTTAACAGGGAAATTTATAGCATTAAATGTCCACATCAGAAAGCTAGAAAGATCTCAAATCGACACTCTAACATCACAATCATAAGATCTAGAGAAGCAAGATCAAACTAATACAAAAGCTAGCAGAAGACAACAAATAACTAAGATCAGAGAAGAACTGAAGGAGATAGAGACATGAAAAACCCTCCAATAAATCAATGAATCCAGGAGCTGGTTTTTTGAAAAAAATTAACAAAATGGATAGACTGCTAGCTAGATTAATAAAGAAGAAAAGAGAAAAGAATCAAATAGACACAATAAAAAATGATAAAGGGGATATATCCACTGACCCCAAAGAAATACAAACTATCATCACAGAATACTATAACCACCTCTATGCAAATAAACTAGAAAATCTAGAAGAAATGGATACATTCCTGGACACATACACCCTCCCAGGACTAAACCAAAAGAAAGTCAAATCCCTGAACAGGCCAATAACAAGTTCTGAAATTGAGGCAGTAATTAATAGCCTACCAACCAAAAAAAGCCCACGACCAGACAGATTCACAGCAGAATTCTACCAGTTACAAAGAGAAGCTGGTACCATTTCTTCTGAAACTATTTTAAACAATTGAAAAGGAGGGACTCCTCCTTAACTCATTTTATGAAGCCGGCATCATCCTGATACCAAAACCGGGAAGAGATACAACAAAAAATGAAAACTTCAGGTCAATATCCCTGATGAACATTGGTGCAAAAATCATAAAATACTGGCAAACCGAATTCAGCAGCACATCAGAAAAAAACTTATCCACCTTAATCAAGTAGGCTTCATCTCTGGGATGCAAGGCTGTTTCAACATATGCAAATCAATAAATGTAATCCATCACATAAACAGAACCAAAGACAAATACCACATGATTGTCTCAACAGATGCAGAAAAGGCCCTTTTAAAAATTCCACATCCCTTCATGTTAAAAACTCTCAATAATCTAGGTATTGATGGAACATAGAGATATGTATGACAAGCACACAGCCAATATCATATTGAATGGGCAAAAGCTGGAAGCATTTCCTTTGGGAAAACCAGTACAAGGATGCCCTCTCTCACCACTCCTATTCAACATAGTATTAGAAATTCTGGCCAGGGCAATCACGCAAGAGAAAGAAACAAAGGGTATTTAAACAGGAAGAGAGGAAGTCCAATTGTCTCTGTTTGCAGATGACATGATTCTATATTTAGAAAACTCCATCATCTCAGCCCAAAAATTCATTAAACTGATCAGTAACTTCAGCAACATCTCAGGACACAAAATCAATGTGCAAAAATCACAAGCATTTCTTTACACCAATAATAGGCAAACGGAGAGTGAAATCATGAATTAACTCCCATTAACAATTGCTACAAAGAGAATAGAATACCTTGGAATACAGCTAACAAAGGATGTGGAAGACCTCTTCAAGAAGAACTACAAACCATTGCTCAAGGAAATAAGAGAGTACATAAACAAATGGAAAAACGTTTCATCCTCCTGGATAGGAAGAATCAACATCGTCAAAATGGCCATATTGCCCAAAGTAATTCATAGATTTGATATTATTCCCATCAAACTACCATTGATATTCTTTACAGAATTAGAAAAAAACTATTTTAAATTTTATACGGAATCAAAGAAGACCCCATATAGCCAAGACAATTCTAAGCAAAAAGAACAAAGTGGGAGGCATCACACTACCTGATTTCAAACTATACTACAAGCCTACAGTAACCAAAACAGCATGGCACTGGTACCAAAATAGACATATAGACCAATGGAACAGAAGAGAGACCTCAGAATAACACCACACATCTACAACCATCTGATCTTCAACAAACCTGACAAAAGCAATGGGGAAAGGATCTTCTATTCACTGAATGGTGCTGATAAAACTGGCTAGCCGTATGCAGAAAACTAAAACTGGACCCCTTTCTTACACCTTACACAAAAATTAACTCAAGATGGATTAAAGCCTTAAATTTAAAATTGAAAACCATAAAAATCCTAGAAGAAAGCCTAGGCAATACCATTCAGGACATGGGCATGTGTAAAGACTTCATGACAAAAACACCAAAAGCAATGGTAACAAAAGCCAAAATTAACAAATGGGATCTAGTTAAACTAAAGAGCTTCTGCACAGCAAAAGAAACTATCATCAGAGTGAACAGGCAACTTACAGAATGGGAGAAAATTTTTGCAATGTACCCATCTGACAAAGTCTCATATCCAGAATTTACAAAGAACTTAAACAAATTTACAAGAAAAAAAAAAACCCATCAAAATGTGGGCAAAGGATATGAACAGACACTTCTCAAAAGAAGACATTTATGTGGCCAACAAACATATGAAAAAAAAAAGCTTAACATCACTGATCATCAGAGAAATGCAAATCAAAACCACCAAAAGATAGCATCTCATGCCAGTCAGAATGGTGATTATGAAAATGTCAAGAAACAATAGATGCTGGCAAGGCTGTGGAGAAATAGGAATGCCTTGACACTGTTGGTGGGAATGTAAACTAGTTCAACCATTGTGGAAGAGAGTGGTGATTCCTTAAGGATCTAAAACCAGAAATACCATTTGACCCAGCAATCCCATTACTGTATATATACCCAAAGGAATAGAAATTAAATCATTCTACTATAAAACACATGCACACGTATGTTTATTGCAGCACTATTTACAATAACAAAGACTCAGAATCAACCTAAATGTCCATCAATGATAGACTGGATAAAGAAAATGTGGCACATATATACCGTGGAATACTAAGCAGCCATAGAAAGGAATGAGATCATGTCCCTTGCAGGGACATAGATGAAGCTGGAAGCCATCTTCCTCAGCAAAGTAACACAGAAACAGAAAACCAGATACCGTAAGCTCCCACTCGTAAGTGGGAGTTAAACAATAAGAAATTCTGGACACAAAGAGGGGAATATCACATGTCAGGGGCCTCTTGGAGATTGGGGGGCAAGGGGAGGAAACTTAGAGGCCATGTCATCAGGTGTAGCACACCTCTATGGCACATGTATAGCTATGTAACAAACCTGTACATTCTGCACATGTATCCCAGAACTTAAAAGTAAAATAATAAAAAAAGAAATGTTATAAACCTCCAAGTTATCAAACTAAACTCATCGATTACAAAAGAAAAAAAGAAAAAAAAATGCTAAATCTTGAATTTCACCTCAGTCCTCCTGAATCAGATTCTGGTGTGAGGCCCAGGAATCTGTTTTTAATAACCTCTCCAGGTGATTCTGTGGCATGATAAAGTTTGAGAAGCATGGCTTTAGGTCCTCAGCTTAACACCATCAATTTGGTCCCCTCTCGATTTGTTAGAAAAACAAGAACTTAGTCCCTAACCAATGACCTACAGAACTAGAATCCGTATTTTAACAAGATCCTCAGTAATTCAGTATGCTTATTAAAATTTGGGAAATGATGTTTAAGTCTACAGCATAGCTTTGATTCAATCTACTTTAACAGAACTGAATAGTTAGAATATAGAACTAGGCAAAACACAAATACATTTTTGGAAAAAAATGGGAAAGCCAAGTAGCTGCTTTTACATGGGATTGAGGCACATAAGGAATGAAAGCTTCAGGATTTAATATTCTACCATTTACAGGGCTGCTTAATCAAGATTTGGGAATGTACCAGGCTGACGTGAACTGAGTTATAGACAGTGTTCTTTCTGGAAGACAATTGGAAACAATTGCCATCTTGGCAACAGCTGTGAAAAAAAAAAGAGTAATGATTTCCATACTCCCTTTTTGTTCAAACTGGATCAGCAGCTGAGACCAGCAGGAAGTGGGAGCAAGTTTCATCCTTTGGGTGTGGGTGAGGCATTACTTCCCAAATTTTTACTCAGAGCCCTGGATTTAAGACAATCTGATTCTTCCAGTTCTGCTTTCCTTGAGGCCATAGGTACAGAAAGAGATTTCTGTGATACAAAAGCATTTTGGACAAGATGCTTCAGTGGGCCACATCTTCCATTGTCTTATCTTGCCCACTACTTGCACGATACAGATCTGGTGTATCAGCCCAGGTCAGCAGCTATGCTTGGGCTCTTGGATTCTTTGTAATCTGAGAATAAATACAGGAAGAGCAGGCACTTATCGGTATCTGACCAAGACCTCAGACCAGAACCATCATCAGAGTATATAATAATTTTTTAAATTGACTTTTAGTATCAAAGTTACTATATCAAAGGACGTATACATATAGCGGCTGCTGACTTAAACATATAAAACTCATATGCTTCCTGCCATTTCCTCCAAGAAGTAAAGACCAAGGTGCAATTCACCATGCAAAGATTTTATTAGAAGAAATGTCTTGACAAAAAACATAGGGTGAGTCAGGGAAGGCTGGGAGAACTGTTAGATTGAGATGCAGGTCAGAACCTATGAGGGAGAGAGCGAGAAGGAAGATTGTATGGAAGCATCTAAGACAACTGCATAATCTAAGGAAAGTTTGGCAAGCTTGGCGAAGAGGTCCTGAGACAAAGTTGGCTGTCAGAGGAGCCCCATGTTTTCCAGAAACTGGCCTTTCTTAGTATTCCTACCACGCTTAGTTTTTCGTGGGGAGTAGCTTCAATGAAAAGAAGGTGATAGATGTCAGACTACAGCATTTGAGATCCTTGATCGATGACTCTCCCTATAGTCAAATGCGTGCAAGGCACAATCACAAGGCCATAACTTTCCCTTTCCTCCTTAGCAAAAATAGTCAGTGGATGCTTAGTGTTTAAAGAACCATATACCAGTCTATTCGACATCTCATGGAGCATTTCATAAATATGCCATACAGCATCTATAGATATAGATATAGATATATATGTTCACCTTAGGCATTCTGCACTATCAGAGCAACTGTCAACTGTGTATTTACAAGAAGGCTCTATGTTTTCTTTGGAGAAATAGCAATAGGGCCTTTGACATTGTTAGGTGAAACAATGGTATTGTGATTTGCCACTGAAGTGTTGAATGCTGTTGAATAGCCTTCAAGAAGGCAAGAGATGGGTGTGGAATAGAGTGTGAAGTGATATGTACCCTGCCTTGAAACATCAACAAACTGCTGGCATTGGGATTTTTTGAGCAGTTCTGTGAGGCTCCCTCAAATTCTCCTCTGACATAATCCCCAAGGGAATTGTTGCAAATTTTTCAGCAATGAAGATTGAGAGCCATACTATGTGTAGCCTGCTAAAAAGGTTCCATATCACTATGTTAAACCTCAAAGTTCTTAGGACTTAGTAGTGAGAGAACTAAGCTTAAATTTTATCTTGTTGTGTGACCTTACGCAAGTCACTTAATCTCCCTTCAAAGTTATACATTTATTCCTTACGAAATGATCATAGTAATAATTGATTGCAAGTCTTTTAACAAACTGATTTTGTTTGTGAAATGGCACTACTATTTTTTTTAAATAAAATGCCATATAAAGAAAAGGTGACTGAACTGAACTCAAGTCCTCTTAAGGAAAACAGGGTTTAAAGACATGAATGGATTGGAATTGGAAACAGAAAGCCCCAAGGAACAGAGTAGAACCGTGGTTTGCCTATTGCCTCTCTCTAGTTTTTTTTGCACGTTCTTCAGATTTACAGATTCCTCTCTCCCTCATATTTTCAGTTTAAATAGCAAAGAGAAGGGCCCTGGACCTGAGATCACCCATCATAGACAACCTCCATGCCAAGAAAAGCCCAGGGCTACTTCCTTAGGAAGGGTCTTCGGACCAGGGCATTTTAGTAAGAAGGGGGAAATTGGACATGACTGGCACTTAAACAAACCCAACAGGTGCAGACTGTAAATTGGCAAAGTGACATCATCAATAGAAAATCAGACTACAGAAATAGAGAAACTTGGCATAGCCCTTCTCTTTCCAGTCCACTTGACCTGGTGCTAACCACACAACTGCCTTAAGCATCCGTTTTCTCATGGGGTTGGAAATGGGTTATTGGGAAATTCAAATCAGATAATTTATGTGAAAATATGTTATAATCTCTGAGATGTAAAGTGTGACCACCAGAGTTTAAAAAGAACAGAAGCAAGAAAACAAGCTGAGTCACTAACTTGCCAGGGAAGTGAACACACTCCAGGAAAGAAATTCACTCAATGGTGAGTAGAAAACGTACCACGTTCAAGGCTTTTTTATTATAACATTCAACATCTTTGACAAATTACAAATAGAACATAGTGGTCGATTAAGTAAGCGGTGCTATGGTGATGGTAGAAGCGATCCGCTAATCTTTTCATAAAAGACAAATGGCAAAGTGGGGATTTCTTTTAACAAAGAATCAAGAGCGCCTTTAGAAACCGAAGAATCAGATTGAAAAGTCGGAAGCATTGGTCTCTGTAACTGTAATCTCCTTTTTTAAAGCTATGTTTTCAAAGACTTGTTGGCTGGCACACAAGCAAAACTCAGAGCATATTCATGAAAGAACAGACTGAGGACTTGCAAAGACTTTGGAGACAGGAGACCTGTGTCCTGTTCTGCTCCTGACTGGCAGGGTGATACAATGGTGCTTGTTTCCCCTCTCTACGCCTCCATTTTCTCAGCCATAAAACTGTCTATACTCATGGACTAATTCTAATGTCCCTTCCCTCTTTAAAAGACTCCAGTCTTAAGGAATTTAATCTAATCATGGCCTCAAAGACCACATTTCTCTTTAGAAAGATGAAATAACATTGAAAATATTAAAATAGGACATCGGTAGAACAGTCATCTACTGTCATAATAATCTTGTAACAAATTACCCCCAAACTTGGTTGCGTAAAATCACAACTCTTTACTACTTTCACAAATCTGGAAGTAGACTAGACCATTTGGCTGATATTGGCTGGGCTTTGTTGAACTTGACTGGATTTACTCGCCTGCCTGCAGTAAACCTGTGTGTAGCTGGAGGATGGCTGGTCTGTGTGGGCCTCAGCTGGGACAGGTAGAATGGCTCAGGGTCTTTCTCCAATGCCTGGAGCTTTTCCTCGTCCAGAGGCTAGTGCAGGCTTGTCCACATGTCAGTGGCAGGCTCTCTAAAATAATGGAAGTTTACAAAGCCATCTGCACCTCGATTCAGAACTGGCACACCATTGCTTCCAATGTATTATACTGCATTTACATTGACAAAGTAAATCATGAGGTCAATTTATAGTTGGGGGCATGGGCTTCAATTTTTGCTGCAAAATCACATTGCAGAGGTATATGGAAACTGGCAGCAATGAACAAAATGGGGAAATTTTAGCCATTAGTCAACACAACTAGATTATGACTGGATGAACCTACATGATTCTCTCAGAAACATTTTGAAATCCATTTTTTTTTTTTACAATTTAAAGCCTCACTCATTAAGCTAAACAATTTAAAATTTCACTCACTAAGTTAGACAATTTAAAACTTCATAGCCAGGTGAATCATAAGCAGTAGCCAAATACTCATTTTTGTAATGGAAAATCCTCAAAACAAACACAAGAACAGGGGCATTACGTTTACCTAAGAAGCAGCAAGGTACTAGATTATTTATGTTTTATCCAACGAACTGTTACTTTCACAGATGACCCTAAAGATTCTTTTGTTTTTTTTCCCAGTTCATAAATGATAATGAAACGAGAGTTCCCTGATTCCCCTCACAGGATGTGCGACAGGGGTGTGGCTCGAAACCCCTTGAGGGACAGGGGAGCATGCAGACAGACAGGAGCAGAGGCTGGGGCGAGAGATTTGGGCTCCCAGCTCCAGCTCCAAGGTAGTTTCTAGGGGTGTGTGCCTGCAACCCCAGTGTTATAAAGCTCTTTCAGCTTTGCTGCCCCCAGATGGCTTGAGTGTTAATCACCTCAATAGACCCTCTGCCTTTTCACAAAAGCAGAGGGCCAGTGTAACAGCTTTCTGTATCCTGAGCTCTTTTCCAGAGTCCCAGAAAAATTGGGTCACGCACACACTCAAAGGATGAATGTGAGGTTTTATTAAGTGGTAGAGGTGTCTTTCAGTGGGGTGGATGGGGAGCTGGAAGCAGGGGATGGAGTGGAAAGGTGATTCTCCCCTGGAGTAGAGCGGACCAGCAGCTGGACTCCTCTCTGACCAACCCCAGCTGAACTCCTCTTGGAGTTCAGATGTTCCTCCTCTTCTCCCTTTCTCTGCTGCATTGTTCTGCTATCTGTCTGGTGGTCTGCTGGCTTGCTGGTCTGCTCTGGAGCTTGGGGTTCAGGGCTTATATGGATGCAGGATAGAGGGCATGGTAGGCCAAAGGGCCCCTTTTTGGATGTGAAAACAGAAATGCCTATCCTCATTTATGGCCACTGGTTTTCAGGCTTGGGGGTGGGGCGTTCGCTGGGGAATTGCCCTCTTCTACCCAGTATTTCCTTGTCTCCTGTCTGTATCAATAATCTAGAGGTTTTTTTCTAGTGCAGTCTTCCTGAAAGCTATGACAGATGCAACTTACTTGAAAGAACAGGAGCTAAGATATTACCATGGAGAATTATCCAAATAGAAACCCTGATGCTCTTCTTTTCTTGTTAGAGTTGAATGATTAACATGCAGTAGATAGAGATGGAGCTCTCACTCCTCCAGCTTTCCAGACCCACCAGCCCCATTGCAGGTGCTCACGTAGCATGTCTCTGCCAACACAGAAAGTCCTGATGGAGGTGATGACTTCGAGAATGTCTACAGATATCCAGAGAGGGATGGTCCTGGAGGACATAGGCCAACTCCAAGACATAGGTGAAGAATTAGATGCCTGGAAAGAGGAGATAGTTATACAGAATGGATGGCTTGACTCATGTAGTGCGTTCCTTGGGTCACTAATTTACTTAGTGACCTTGGAAAATTTATTTCATTTTTATTATTCAGGGAAAAAAGGGATTAGGGTAGATCAGGGTGTCTCAAATTCTCATGTACACATGAATTACTTGGAGATCATGTTACAATGCAATTCTGATGTAGCAGGTAGAAGCGAGGCCTAAATGTTGCATTTCTAACCTGTTCTCCTGTGGTGCCTATGATGCTGATATTCCTGGTGTATGTACTAGTATACTCTTTGAATAACAAAGGGTTAGGTCAGAGAGTCCTGGAATATTGGCTTTAAAAAAGCCCTTAGGAATTCCCTATCCAGTCCTGTCTCTAAAGTGCTGTTCAGCTCCTAGAATCCTTGAGGTTTGGGGAGAAAAAAGGCCCATTCACGTTCCTCAGGGGGCCTTGGTGCTCATAGCTCTGTAAGAATTTAATGGTCATTTGAATTGTTCTATAAAACAACAAATATGACTTCAGAATAACTCCACAGTTTCCTTATAAGGAAAGGCTTAATTCTTGCCTAATGGCCTGCAGTTAAGTGAAGAGCTCTTTTAGCTTCTATTTTCAACTCCATAGAGGCAGGATCATCTTTACATCTGCTTTAATTGACCTCCTCAAGGCCACTCTCATTAAGTGTTAATTCTATGCAGCAAAACATGGTTAATCCTAATAACTGCTGTTTCTTAAAACTGGAACAAAGAATGTCGGAGAAGCGGCAGAGAATCATCCACTGAATTGACAAATGCTTTCTAGCTTTTCCCATGTGGGTGCATATGGTGGCCGGTGGAAAAATACTACTCATTACCACAAATATGCTATGCTATATATATAATCTTATAGATAGATAGGTAGATAGATATACTACAATATACTACTTTATTGCACACCTCCGTGAAGCTCCACAGTGTGCTCTGAAGCTCGTAGATCCTTAGTCTTGAATACAAGACCTGCTACTTTCTTATGAACCAGGCAATGAGTGCTTTTAGTGAGCTGTACCACCAGACGCGATGCTGTCCTCTACAATTGGAGCCATTCAGTTTTTCCTAAATGGGTGGGCATGTTTTCTGCATTTGCAATTTGGATTTCAAGGCTGGGAATACTAGAGCTGAGGAAGCCAGAGTACAAAAGGAAAGAATAAAGGGCAAAGGACTAAAACCAACACAGAAAGGCAATTACAAGGTGTATGAATGTACACTGTGCAGAGGTAAGGATTTATTACACTGTGTGTGTGTGTGTGTGTGTGTGTGTGTGTTGCATGAAAGGTAAGGGGGAAAAAAGCTGACATTTGTTAGGCGGAATTCGATAAGTGCAGTTGCAAAGAATAAAGAGAGCTTTCAGAAAGCGGGCAGCTGCGGCGGAGCCTGAAGCAATGGTATTTGATACTGCAATATACTCTCAATGATTCTAGGCAGCTTTTGAGAACAGCAGGGAGGCATTCAGGGTGGAGGACAATGGCAAATGTCAAGAATGAAAGAAAGAATCTAGAGTTTAAAAGACTGTTGAGTGACAAGTAGACCAGATCAAAGAGAGAAATTTATCAAGTATTTATCATTATAATGCTACTAGAGATCAATAATCATAAAGAGAAACCATAGCAAAAAAATACATAAGCCAATGGCTTTCAATCTGAAAAACAAATCCCCTAAAAAACAAAAAGAAAGAAGATGAAACAGTTCGTGGAAGATGCAAACATTCACCTATTCATCCATTCTGATTTTTCATTTTATATTTTGTTACTCAAGTCATTAATGACTAGAAAGTGTCTGAAGCTAGTTTGAATTTCTTTGTTTGGAAAATTATACAATGGAAAGATTTTTAGAGAAGCACAAGGTGGGGCTGGTGTATAATCCACTGCAAATCAAGCTGCAGAGACCATGTCTAAGCAAGAGATTTTGATCCACAGGAAATATTTTGGGAGAGGCAACATTCTGAAAATGTATCACCTGGGTCCTCTGGGCTTGTTTTCAACTTCCTTCTCACATCCATGCTGTGCCTCACACAGGTGTTCATATGCAAAGCTCTCTCACAGCAGATTGGGAGGTCGGGCTTGAAGGAAAAACCCTGTGTTTGGAAACTTGCATGGGCTTGCTAAGGACCAGGGAGGTTTGGAAGCCCAGAGAGAAATGTTGAAATCAGTCATTGCAAAATCACTTTTGCAATAAGTAATGAATAAAGACTGAAGAAAAATCTCTTTCTTCCCCAAAGTAAAAACCTACCACTTAACTTGTCTAAACAGCTTGTCATAATAGAAGCTTAAAGGCAACATGAAGTGCTTCCCACAGCCAAGGCCAGAACCTCCAGCCATCACTGATTGATTGATTCATTCAGTAAATATCTGTCATGAAACAGTAAGTGGCAAGCATAGTCCTGGACATTGCACGGAAGAATAGAAACATGACAACTCCCATTATAGCCGTCAGACATCACACCAAGATGTCACCTCCTCAGAGAGTTCACTGTCTGACCCTTTTTCTCACCTGGCTCCACCTCAGTTATTCTCTATGTTGTGACTGATTATTTATATCATGGCCCTTGATACACATGAATTCTGTTATTTAAAAAAAATCAGGGTCTGTCTCCACCCACTGCAAGATCACTGCAAAGACCTATTCTGAATTGTTCACTGCTGTATCCTTAGCATTTAGAACAATGTCCTATATATAGCAGTAGCTAAAAAAAAATGTTTCTTAAAGGAACAAATGAAGATGATGTAAATGGTCTGACAACCCCACTAGACAGAGACAACGTCATACACAAAGAGAAAACTTCAAAGCAGTAAGTGAAAGTTCTTTAAGAAAAATCAATAGATTTCTATTGAAGTTAAATTTTAAAAGATTACTTCTAAAAAACTCTCATCTACTCCTAAAATTTCCATTTGGTTTTGGATCCAAATTGGCATTTTTAAAAAGCCCATAGTAACTCATGCATTTAAAAAAAATGATATCCTGGAAATAAGATGCTCAGATCAATAGAATATAATGGAGTTCAGAAATTATGCAAAACGCACACAGGAGTTGAACATACATCAAAGGCAGCATTTGAAATCAGTAATGTTGTATTGTTTAAGAAAAACCTGGTTTGTCTTCTTCAAATAATTTAAAGTTGGATCTTATTCTTTATCTCAATATAAATTGCACATTAAATTACTATTTAATGTAATTAAAAATAAAGTTCTAGGAAAAAACCTTTGTAATGTGTAACATAATTTGTAGTGAGAAATGTATAAAACTTTCTAATTGTTTTAGGCTGTTTTTAGATTGCTGTAAAGAAATACCTGAGACTGGGTAATTTATAAAGAAAAGATGTATAGGAAGCATGGTGCTGGCATCTGCTCTGTATCTGAGGAGGTTTCAGGGAGCTTTTACTCATGGCAGAAGGAAAAATAGGAGCAGGCACATTACTTGGTGAAAGCAGGAACAAGAGAGAACAAGGATAAGGTGCCACACACTATTTTTTAAAATACTTTAAGTTCTGGGGTACATGTGCAGAACATGCAGGTTTGTTTCATAGTTAACATGTTTCATGGTGGTTTGCTGCATCCGTCACCCCGTCATCTACATTAGGTGTTTCTTACATTTTTAAACAATCAGATCTCATGAGAATTCACTCACTGTCACAGGACAGCACCAAGGGAGTGGTACTAAACCATTCATGTGAAATACACTTCCATGATCTAATCACCTCCTACCAGGCCCCGCCTCCAACACTGGAAATTACCAATCAACATGAGAGTTGGAGGGGATGTCCAAACTATATCACTAATCAAAAAAAAAATTATATCTAAAGAACAAAGTCAGAAGAGAGCTGATAATAAGCAAGGGAAATATTTGTAATGCATATTACAAAGGCCCTCAATTTGTAAAAATGTTTTATAAATCAATAAGAAAAAGTAAGTAAGGACTTAAACAAGAAAAAGAATCCAAGGATTTACAATAAATGAATCAATGTTGAATCTTATACAAAATTTTAAAATCCAAAATAAAATAACAATATGACATAATTTCCTACCTTAAGAATGAAGAAAATATTTTATGTATATTTTTATACCATGTTGGTTAAATGATAATAAAAAACATTCAAACATTAAAGGTAAAAATAAATTGCTATAATATCTTTGAAGAGCAATTTGGCAATGTCTTTGAACATTAAAACATGTGCATGTGTCTTTATAGTTGAATATTTTATAATCATTTGGGTACTCATTCTCAGCAAACTGACACAAGCACAGAAAACCAAACACTCACTGCATATTCTCACTCATAAGTGGGTGTTGAACAATGATAACACATGGACCCAGGGAAAGGAACATCACACACCAGGGCCTGTCGAGGGGTGGGGGGTTGGGGAGCGATAGCTGTGGGTGGGGGCATTGGGGAGGGCTAACATTAGGAGAAATACCTAATGTAGATGAAGGTGGGATGGATGCAGCAAACCACCATGGCAAGTATATACCTATGTAACAAACCTGTACGTTCTGCACATGGACCCCAGAACTTAAAGTATAATATAATAATAATAAAAGAAAATTAAAACATCTGCTCTTAGTCCTACCAAATTGCTCTAGAATTTTTTAGATATACTTTCATATATACGAAAGCATGATAATGGAGGAAGAGAAGGAGAAGGAGAGAGCAAGAGAGTGAAAAAAAAAGGAGGAGAAGGAAAAGAAGGGGAAGCAGCAGCTGCTGGGTGCTCACTTACAGAGCTGTTTATCCAGGTGATTGAATAAACTGCAACCAAAAAAAAGAAATAGATTTGGGGTGATTTAGAAGAGTCTTCAGAATACCAGCAAAAGACAAAAAGGTAATTGTGTGACATTAAAACAAACATACACATATAAGAAAATAAAATACCCATATACTCTGGAAGAAAGTACAAGAGACTGTGCCCAATATCAAGCAATTGTCTCTGAGCTGGAAAGCCACCCTTTCATGCTCTGCTTTGATGATGGACCTGGAACTCCACAAACCATATTCCTCCTTGGCCATGAGACTTCCTGTGAAGGTTTGGTGATAGATGACTGATTATGGATATCTTTTCACTGCCCTAAAAATCCTCTCTGCTCTGCCTTCCAGAAACAGATCTTTTAATATGTTGTAATGCATAGGTGGTTGGAGAATGAAACTGTATAATGTGTAAAGTCTGTAACCTGCTTGGCCCATGGGTAGTAGCAGCAATCCACTTTTTCATTCACTGAACAAAGATTTATTAAAGGAAAAAAAATCTGGCTCCCATCCTCACATACTTTGTCTTCTTGCTGTGCAGCCAGTAGGTTTTAAACTGCTATTGATTATGCTATCAGGCCATAGTGCAAGGCATTCACTGTAGCTTTTTGTAATTTGTCAAAAAAAAAAAATGAGGCCTCTGTTGGCACACAGACAGGAAAGAGTAAACCAGGTAAACAGGAGAAGTCATTTGTCATGAAGCCTGATTCCACTCGGCAAGTGGTTTTCAATCAGAGATGGTTTTGTTCTTCTGGAGATTTTAGGCTCTGTTTGGAGACATACTGGGGAGATTGCTACCGGCACCTTGTAGGAAAGAAAAGGTGTTGCTAAACGTCCTGCAACACATAGAACAGATCTCACAACCAAGAATTATCTGGCCCCAAGTGTCAATAGTGGCAAGGTAAGGAAAGCCTGTGTTCTGAGAACTGAACTGTGATTACCGAGGAGCAGCGATGTCTCCAGGAGTCTTGGTGTGAGAGTCATTCTCACCTGCTTAGGCAAGTCCCCAAAGCTCCCAGTTTCAATTTCCTCATCTGCAAAATGGGTTAGTATCTTCCCACCTCCATAATTGGTCGTGATGTGCAAATCAATCCAAAGATGAAAAGCTTTAAGAAGTAGACTAGGTGGACAATTTTAAACGGGTATTTCTGTTATTATTATTGGCCTTTTCATAAAATAAAAAAATTGCCAGCAAACTTCAAAGATTCTGTTAATTAAAAGAGACTTATCAAAACCAACATTGGTATAATTATGGCACCAGCACCCAATTTTCATCACTAGGAATATGGCTCATTTGGGGGGCTTGCATTATAACGTCACAGGTTCAAAACGGAATCAAAATTAAATGAGTTTTTTAATAGTGCCAACATTCCAAACATTTGATGTAAAAATAAAGAATATATTATGGCTGCACATTATTCATTCTGTTTATAGATACTTCCCTTTTCAATACTGTCCCAGGCCCAGGGAGCCAATACTACAAGCCATGCCAAGAATCACAAATTGTGTCTTGCTGTTTTTCCAAAGTTATCAAGGTTCATTTAATAACCAACTTGCCAGTAGCTGTTATGGAGCGTGAGGAGATGAGTCAATGATTTATTTTCTCTTGTGAGTTCACACCTCAATCATGGTACCTTGGTTAGAGGGCCATTTCTCTTGTAGCTTTATTCCTTAGGCTGGCTCGCTCATCTGCTTTCTAATTCCAGCATATATGTAATCAATTATGAGTCCAGTGGGTGAAGACCTTGCCTCATCCATATTGCAGCTTAGTAAAAAGTGAGTAGGCAATGTAATCAAGTAAGTTAAATTCTATTAACATTTCACAAGGGAGTTCTCCTTACATCTCAGTCTTCCTTTTCATCTTTGCAAAGATTCCTAGTGAACATTTATTGAAGGAAATGAATGTGGTCCTCCTCACGTTACAGTCAGTAAGCTGAAAACTGCTACTTGATCATGCCATTGGGTTATAATGAAAGTGAAACTTACCACAGCTTTGTACAATTTCTGAAAAGAGGACCCGATTAGCCTATTCACTGCAACACTGCAGCATCAACACAAACCCCACCAGGCAGAGAAGTCAGAGTGATTTCTTAAATCTCATTGCTGTGTGAAAAATAGGGCCTCATGTTAGGGGTGTATGGCTTCACTAATTGAATAGGCTAGGAGGGTAGTGAGGAAGAACTAAGGTAAGAGCTGATGTATTGACTTTCAAAAATTATGTAAGCCAAGGGGCAGTATACTTAGCAGAGTTTAGCCATTCTTTGAGATCCTTTCAAAAAATCTGATTAAAATATAAAACAAGGAGAGCTTTGATCAACAGAATGTAGCTTTCCTTCAGTGTTTACAAAGCACTAAGTCCTTCCATTTGGTGGATTCTGGAATTATGGAGATGAATAAAACTCAACCCCTTTACTCAAAGAACTCACGGCCTATTTGATGATTCAAGGGTGTCTAGAAAACAAAGATCTAAAGTGGGCTTTTTTATTCAGGAAGCCAAGAAGATAGCTGACATTAAGACAGAGTGAGGCTATCAAAAGCAGCCAACCATCTTTCAAAACAAGAAAGGTCCTTCTAAGAGAAACTGGCAAGGAGAAGCCCCCGCGGTAACACAAGAACATTGATCTGGGCTTCAAGACACCCAGAAAAGCCATTGAGGGCCCCTTGACTGAAAAGAAATTTCCCTTTACTGGTAATATCCCCATCTGAGAGAGGATTCTGCCTGGCATGGTGAACAAAATGAAGAGGTAGAGAACCATTGTCATCTGCCCAGACTATCTGCAGTACTTCTCCAAGTATAATTGCACTGAGAAGTGCCATGAGAATATGCCTGTGCACCTGTTCTCCTGCTCAAGGACATCCAGATCGGCAACATTGTCACAGAGGGTGAGGGCCAGCTTCTGAGCAATACTGTAGGCTTCAACATGCTCAAGGTCACCAAGGTGTCCAACAAGAAGAAGCAATTTCAGAAATTCTGAGTATGGACGTCTTCCCATTTGCCAAAATGAAATAGTTATTTTCTCATCCACACACACAAAAAGATCTAAAGTGGGATCAATGTTTACAGAGGGATATTAACACATTGGCTGTGTCTGAAAGTATCAGGCATGGCATCCCCACAAGGAGATGTTCAATAAGAGTCTTAAAGGGGAAATGGAACAAGGCATAGAGTATGACTGGAACATGGGCATATGTTAGTGAAGTGCAATGACACAAACTAGGAAGTATAACTCATATTGGGGGTGTCCATAGATAAGCCTGGAGATATTGGCAGAGTCAGAGCTTGAAGAACCATGTGATGGTTCTGGCTGTGATGTTTATGTTTTACAGAATGCATCAGTAGTTTCCAAATTTTGTCATTTTATGCACCAAGAAATTATCCCCAAATGAGTGGGGTGCTCACATAGGGTGTTAATTTTTTTCTGTTATCATAATATGGTGTTAAGGAACAAATCTCTGTAGCAGATATTCCCAGTGAAAAATGGTTTATATCTCAACCCTGCCTTCCTGGACCAACTTAAAACTATACTTCTCACTCCTTGACTTTACTTCAAGTCACAGGACTTGCTGTGGTCAATAGTCTGGGATGCGGGTCACTTTAGTGCTAAGGCAGAGACAAGTTCCAGTGTATTTTCCAGCTCTCTTCAGTGTGACCCTGGAGAGCCACATATTTCACGTGGCATTGCTACAATGGGTAAAGGAGTAGTCTAAAATCTGGCATCACTGCTTGGAAAAATGATTCCTGCTGGCCTCTAGACCAGCAGCAGTATTTGAGTGAATGAGAGATCAACTTTTATGTTAAGCCTTTTAGATTTGGGAGTTTGTTTATTTCTGCACCTAATAAAGCCTTTCCTAATACACAATCTTAATAAAGAGAATATTCTTGCAAATTATAAAACAAAAATTATAACCCCAGAATAATATGCAGTCCTTTAAATTCAATAAGTTTAATATAAAAAAGAATTCTCTATATTACATATTTTCCTAATTTGAATCTGGATTTTAAAAAATAAATTATTTTAACAACAACACTATTTATTAATATAGAATATATATAATTTTTCTAAAAGGGAGATGAAGATCTTAAGGTGAGTGATGGTTGTAATGTGATGAGATTTATAATTAGAGAGAACAATCTACTGCCCATAGAGGGTGATCTGCAAATACCATTGAGAAAAGATGATGTCAAAGTTGAGATGTCTCAGAAGAGCCATAGACAAGATGATTGTGTGTGTTGAAGGAAAAAAAAATGTGTTTTACTGCCTGAAGAATCAGCAGCTCTAAGGCTATTAGTGTTGTCTTGAAGATGAGAGAGGCGCTTTTTTTCTTTCAGAAGATGCCAGATTAAAAAAAAATTACTAGTTGGTGTGCTACCACTACTTTCTGTTTCCAAGGGACATTTCCTGGATCACTACATCACTTCAGCCTTGTGGCATCCTAAGCTCCAATTCTGTCAAATAATCACCTAACTTGCTGTACATTCTGGATCATTCAAAACCAAAAGCTTAATATGAAAGCACTTTCAGAGGAATACAGTCAGAATCTATGTTTTATCAGAGAATTATAAATTTTGGTTCTCATATAGAAAGAATTCTAGTTCTGAATAACATTTTGAAAGATACGTAAATGTGTGGAATTTTAATTGTGAAGAAAATAAAACAAATATTCTCTAAGTAGGAAAGACTTTTAACACTGTGTCATGTCTTAGGAGGGCAATGCTTTTTAATTGCTATCAAACAACAAACAGGTTCTTGGATCTAGACTTTATATTCTAAACTCTATATTCTAGAGCATACTGTAGCAGTTAAGAAAAAGGTACAAGTACCAGAAGCCATTAGAAATCCATATTTAAGATAACATAACCAGGTTGCCTTCTTTACCTAGAGTACTCTTACCTTTCCTGATGAGTTTAAGAGGAAAACAGAATGCCTTCCAGTGAGCTGGGCATTCTTTCCTGCCACATTGACAGGCAGCATTCAGTACAGGCTGACGATATGGGTGGGAAATCCTGACGTGCCTCACAAGTTCTAGCTTCATTATTTCATTCTAATTAGAGACAATCAGCATTTTGCCAGTCCTGCCAGGAAGATCTCCACAATTCCTAACCCCATCGTGAAATTATGGAACGTTAGATGCATTTTGTTATCTAGGTAATGTGGATTTTAATGCATCCTTATCACCTAATTTCTCTTACATCCTTTCATGTATACTTTGCTCCTGATAAATTGTTGTTCTCTCAGCTTGGAAGCTCTTCTCCTTCTTTGGGTGTCTTCATTTTCATGTATACACACACACAAACACACACATAAGCACACACTATGTATGGAGCTCTGCCTCATCTTTGCCATTTCACACTCACTGGCTCAACTTCCAATGTGTCAGCACTTGCCTCTCTTTGTCTGCAGCCTTTCTCTGGCCGAAGAAGCCAATTCTGACCTTACAAGGCAAGCAGAAAGTGCCAGAGAATTAACACCCTCCTCCCCCAGGAGCACCCTCAACCTATATGTGTCAGGAATAGTGCATATCACAGCTTTCTCATCCTTTGGAGAGAATTCATCTAAAGTGCTTGCTCCACAACGCTTCCCAGGGCTTCCTGTAAGGACTTAAGTTGCCCACTGTGGTATCTTTCTTCATATCTGCACCTCATTGACTGCTCTCCCTTCCTTGTCTCACTTCTCCACCTCTCTACTGGTGTTTGGCTTTTTATTTCAGAGTCTGCTTCTGGGAAAACCCAAACTAACACATGCACGCACACACACACGTGCACGCACACAAACATACAACCAAAGACAGCTTAATTACAACTTCTGAAAGGAAAGTTCCTCTGATGAATCATGCAAAAGATGATCTCTCCACCATCTTCATTCCCAAAGTGCAGGATCTGTACCTTTCTGTGGGACGTTTCACACTTTTGTGTCTCTGTCAGCTTCTCTTAGGAGCAGCAAGTTCCTAAAGGGCGTTATCCACACTCTTTCCAAAGTATATCTTCCGTAACATCTGCCTCCATGTTGCCAAATAAAAATTAGATAAGTCTTGAGTTTGAAATTTGAAATATAAACCCTACCCATGCTGCCATTGAAACTTAATTGCCAAAGAATGAGTTATTCCAAACAGAAATAAATCTAGTATTTTTAAGAGAGTTCTTTCTAGAGGCAATGCGTCTTGATTTCTGCAAAGTATTTGACAACATTATGCACAATTTAATTATGGAGGATTTAAAAAACTCTGGGCCAGGTAATATCACAGGTGCATGAAAGTATAGTGGGTTGAGCAATCACAATATAAGGGAAGAGGTTCAATGACAACCTGAGTGAAATTCCCTGAGGGTGTGTCAGGTCTCTGACATTGATCTTTGCCTATCACTTTTTTAGTGAGAAAAAAAAACTTATGTTTCTCACTCACTAATCTATGAGTTTGCTGAAGTTTGGCTGCTGTTATCTGGGCTTGGTGAAATTTGGCTCTAAACTGAAGTCTCTTGTATTTTATATCAAGAAATAATACGAAGATTGATAAGTGTATTTATTAGGTTTATCAACTATAAAAGCGGAAAGAGAGAACTAAAATGTTTTCTGATATAATCATTAGTCAAAATATCTTTCATAAGTTGAAATAACTGGCTAAAACCAACTAGATTTAAGAGAGGCCAATGTAATATGTATGACTGAGATCACGTAATTTATATTAAGGTAGTATAGCTGTAACAGACTTCATGTCTAATCATACAAATAAAGACTTGCATTGTTAATGGAGTTAATATTATTCCATAAGAACCGAAATATAGTAGTTAAAAATAAAATCTAATGCAATCTTGGAAGGCATTGATAGACATGAAACTTATTTTTTGAGAACCAGATTCTGGATATTAATAAAACGTGCATTCCTTTAGCTCTTGCCGGTTCTTCTAAACTCTGCACAGATAGTTCTGGGGGTCCTCGGGGAAAGTCTCATATGCTCTCAAGCAGGAGGAGGAATCAGCTCTTTCCATTGCTCCTTCACAATCCACCAGTCCTGCTCCATGTTTCCTGGACATTCTTTCTTATATCCTAGCAATGCCTGCGTAGTCAGATACCTAAGCCCTCTCTTGCTTCTTTTCTTCCCCACATGTAGCTCTCCCAAAGCTCAGCTCAGGGAATTACATCAGTGCCATGCTTCCACTGTAACCCACATGAAGAAAGGGTTCTGCGTTCTTGGTTACATAGACTACAGAACAAAGTTACCTCATGCTCTGGGTGCCTTAGCAAAATCATTGACCCTGCGCAACACCGCTACTCAGGTTGAAGAGAATGGACCAGACTTCATGGGTGGCAGACTGTTGTCTAAAATACTGACATCTGACACTGCCTCTTGTTCTTGTGTGAAACTTTATATAATCATCTCTTCCTTTAGGATATCCCATGCAGATAGATCCATCATGGCTGCTTCCTCAGACCTGGCTAGGAGGCCTAAATTCTAGAGTAGGCACAGCTAAGGCTCAAACTGGGACCCTATGTTGGAGTCAACCACAGTGGGTTTAAATCTTAGCTTCAGAAATTACTTAATTACCTCTCCTTGGGCCAAGTTAATTTATCTTCCAAAGCCTCAGCTCCTTTATCTATAAAACGAAGGTAGTACTGCTTATTTCAGAGATATTAAGTGACTTTTTAGGAGGAATGAAGTGATACACAGAAAATACTTAGCACAGTACTGAGCGCATTCTATTTTATCAAAAGATAATCACTGCCATTATTGTTAGAATGATTCTAATTATACTTCCCTAGACTATACTGCCTGTATTGACTGTGGAAGAGTCTGCTAACCACAAAAAGTCCACATTTAAGAACATTGACCTGTAGGATGATTTCTCTACCAATCACCCAAGAGTGTTTGCTGGTAGATGTTTAGGGCATACACTTCCCAGAACAATCTTCATTTGCTATGAGAAGGAATGATAGGAACAGGACGACAAAAGAGCTCTAAATACGTCTACTGAATAAAATTTAGTTAATTCTGGAGTTTAGTAACATAACTAAAAACTGAAACAGTAAATGTGTGAAGCAATATTCAGTAAAAATATTTTTAAATGGCTTATTTTAAAAAGTTGTAATTTTATTAAAATTATGTTTTTAGAGAATAAGGATTATTGATGTTATTATTATGAAGATGGCCATCACTCTCTCTGCTCTGTGGGTCAGTGCAGACTCCACCACATTGTCTCTAGAACCATTTAAGAGGCCATGAGGAGGTAGAAAGGATTTTATAGAAATAAATGAATTTGAGTGAATTCTAGACTGCTGCAGATGGCAGATTCGGAGACAGAAATCACAGGGGAAAATTACTAATACATTAGTTTGTCTAATTATAGAAGGGACTGCTTAACAAATTAGTATCCCTTAGACTTCAAAGGAACCTTGTAATCAACACAAATTTTATTTTGCAGTCCAGGAAACGAATCCAGGTGGGTTAGGTGATATTCAGTTCTTCTTAAGAAATATCAGAGACAGAACAAATACAAAATCTCCTGACTCTCTGTCTAATGATCTTCTGCCACAACCTATGCCTACTCCTCTGCCCCACTGTGGCCCATCTTGCAAGGGTGTTAAATCATTGTAACAGGGCTTCTCAGATTCTGTGGTGAGAAACTAGTTTTCTTTCCAAATCCCTCATAAGCCAATTATTTGTTCTATACCCAGCTGATGAGATGAATCCATTGAACGTGTACTTGGATGTCAAGTAATATCAAATTTCTTCAGGTTTGTTTTCAATTTCTGTACTTATGCAAATGGATAGCAGTTTCTTTCTTTGTTTTAATTCAGTGAAGGTCTACACATTGGATATCATTCTAACCCAAGTTCAGTGTGTCCTACAGTGATTTTTAAAAATTTTAATAGATATATTTAATTGATTGTGCTTCAGAATTGTCTTACTAATTTTTCTTCAAAAATGTTTTTAATTCTTCTATGAGGCAGGCAGCATCTAAGATGGCTCAGATGGTCCTCACTTACTGTCACCAAGCTCTGAACAAGTTTCCTCTCCTGGAGTGTGCGCTAGAATTATTAACTCACTTCTGATGAATAGAAGATAGCAGACCTGATGAATTGTCAATTATGCAATTAGATTATAAAAATACTTTGGCTTCTGTCTTGGGCTCAGGTTTTCCGTTTCTCTCTCTCTCTCTCTCTCTCTATCAGGTGTCTCTCCCCACACTCTTTCTCTCTCTATTCCTCTCTTTCTCTCTGTTTCTACTTCATCTCTTTCTCTCCCTCTCTTTCTCCTCTCTCTCTTTCTTTTCTCTCTCTTCTCTCTCTTTCTTCCTTTCTGTCTCCTTCCCCTCCTCCCTTCTTCCTTCCTTCAGATTCCAACTCTGGCAGCAGGTAGCTCTCAAGTTGTGAACAATCCTGTGGATGGAGCCACATGGCAAGCAAGCAACTGTTGCTTACCCAGCAACAGCCAGTGAAGACTTGAGACCTCCTACCAGCACCCACTTGAGGGAGCTTGGAAGCAGGTGCTCTCCAGTCGATCCTTGAGATGACAGCAGCCCCGGCTGACATCTTGATTCCAGCCTCATGAGACCCTGAGTGAGAGGCACGCAGCTCAACCTGTAGCCTGGATTCCTGACTCAGAGAAACTGAGATAATAAGTGTTTGTTGCCTTATGCCATTAAGTTTCAGGTAATTTGTTATACAGCCATAGATAACTAATAGATCCTGCTATGAGCATAGCAGAGAAATCTGCAATCAGCACCAACAATGAGCATAAATAAGTACTCTTTCTTTTTATTAATAGTTACGCAGTTGAAATGCAGTTGAGCAAATGTGAAGCTCTTTCTACGCTAATTGGGTATAGCAGATGCTCTTCGCGGGTAACGTACCCATTCTCCAGGTGCTGGAAATGGTGAATACTGATGGCTTAGAGCTTCTTCCCTGATTGGAATTTATCTTAGCTTCAAGGAACCATCTCCCAAGATTACATCGTCGTCCAGGGAATGGCTGTAAACATGACTGATTAATGTAAAAACACAGGAGTCTGGCCCCCTGGTCTCAATTGGGAAAACTCAGAAGACCATCCCAGTCCTGAGCTCCCTGTGAGGTCATCTGAGACCCCCATCATAGTTGCACTGGGGTCAGCTTTCCTGTCTGCCCGACATTGCTCCTCACTTCCTTACAGGTTCACCTCCTACAAGCATGGCTTAGTAAACCTTCTACATACAACTCCTGATATATTCTGGAGAATTCAATTTAAGCTATTGTGTTTCTAGTTAAATTCTTCTCTGAGGTCATTGTGTGATAAAATCTTCCTAAGTAAATATTTTTTCTCCCAATAAGCTCATTGGGTTTTATTATATTCCTGGGATAAAACCCAGTTCAACCTTCTTTTATCACCATTAGCATGACCTCTTCCTTGCATGCCTACAGCTCAAGCTTGGCACTGACTGGTGAACATCACCCAGGTGGGGAAATAAAGAGGGCTAGTGGCCTCAGCCACTTGTTTGTAAAAAATCACTGAGCCTTTTCAGTCTCCAGAGATGTTCTTATAGTTCAAGTCACATCTGGCAAATGAAGTAAAGACATAGCTCACACCATGCTTGTCTTGGCTGTGCCGGAGAAGCCCCCAACCAAATCGTACATCCCAGCAGGACTTTTGTTACACTAAGAAAAAAGAATGTGGGCAATTGTTCTTTTCTCCTTGAACCTCCTGCTGTTTAAGTCGGTCCATTTCTGCCTCCAACTTAGGCAAGCAGCCTTATTTTCTCAAGCGGATTTTGTTACAGACAATATAAGATCATCTCTCACCTTTTTAAATGAGAATAAGAATAAAATGAAAGTTGGAAAGAATAAATATTTTATGAATACTAACCCACTGAAGGCTTATAACACTCCAAAGATCTCTAAAAATTATCCCTGTTCAGCAAGTGAGGAAACTGAAGTATGAGTAGCTTGGATAAGGTCTCATGAACTAACATGATCTGAGAAAAATGATTCAATACTAAGATATAATGCAAATAGTCAATGTACCTTTTCGAAATACCACCTGAACATTGTCTAATAGATCCACCCCAAATTATTTAATGTTCTAAGGTGGGTTTTTGCAAACTACGACACACTAGCCAAATCTGACCTTTAACGTGTTTTGTAAACAAATTTTGTTGGAACATAGCCACATTCATTGGTTTATGTATTTTCTGTGGCTACTTTTGTGCTGCATTGGTAAATCTGAGTGGCTGCAAAAGAGACTACACAGCCCACCAAGTCTTAGATGTTTTTACCATCTGGCTTTTTATGGAAAAGCTTTGCTGTCCTCTGTTTGAGTTATTAATTGCTACTGACTATGGACCACTCTCAAAAATAACTGTACAGGATTTGAGTTGTGAAAAAAAAAAAAAGATAACTCCAAAAGTTTCAGCCTTTTTGCCTATGGAACATTAACCAGGGTTGAAGCAAAGCATTTTTATCCTAGAATTGTTTTAGTGCCTATATGTATGTTTAGTCTCTCAAAATCTCTTTTAACCACTTTTACCACCTTACTGTTTCCTTTATTAGTAAAATAAATTTTTGAGTCATGCACACTTTTGTTTATGTATGTATTTATGTATTTATTTATTTGAAACAGGGTCTTGCTTTGTCACCCAGGCTGGAGTGCAGTGGCATCATCTTGGCTCACTGCAGCCTGGACCCTCCCAGGCTCATACCATTCTCCCCCTTAAGCCTCCCAAATAGCTGTGATCACAGAAAATGCCATCACACTGGGCTAATTTTTTATTTTTTGCAGAGCTGGGGTTCTCACTATGTTGCCCATGTTCATCTTGAGCTCCTGGGATCAAGTGATCCTTCTGCATCAGTGTCCCAAAGTGCTGGGATTACAGTTGTGAGCTACTATGCTTGGCCCTCGCTATTTGTATTAGATAATTATCCTTAAATTTATGAAGAATATGCCTTGACATAGACCTGTGATTTGAAGAAAAAAATGGAGTATAAGATTTTTGAAACCCTCTTTCTGTTCTGTTGGTTCTTCATCTGTGGAAATTAAAAAGTAGACGTGTCGATGAACCTTTCACTGTAATGTTAAAATGAAAGAGCCAGAGATCACAAAGATTGTTCCCACTTCAGTTGAGTGTGAGTTCTTTGGGCAAGAGCTCTTATGTAACCCCAATAAACACATCTTAACAAATAGCTTCATTCAGTGATGGAGAAAAAATAAGCATATTTCCATTCAAGCCCTAGCAGGCAGGAATTGATTTGGAAGAGAAACAGAATGGTTCAGCTCTTTTTGTTGTTTTATTTTCTACACTCAGAATATTACCAGGGTTCACCTGAGTGAGGAAAAAAAAGCCTTTTGAAAAGACGTCACTTTCCTGCAAGCTACTTGTCATTGAACAATGTTAGGAGTTTAGGAGACAGCAGGTCAGATGAATCTTCTCACAGCAAAGGCTCTTTTTAATTCACCTTTGACTAGCATCAGATGAAATGTAATTGTCCTCTTTTGCAAAATTAGTATTATAATGCTATCATTGCGAATCTTTGAAAAATCTAAATAATATATTCAAATGGAGTTTAATAGGTGTTCAATAAATATCAGTACTGCATATTCTTCCACAAGCCCCTCACTTTTAATTGGGTTATATCATGTATACAAATATGTACCGTCTTAGTACGTAGGAGCAAATTTAAGTTTAGTAGGAGTTCTAAATTACACTTTAACAGAGAACTTAGGGGCAATCAGAGGTTTTCCTATTCTGCCAGAAAGAGCTCTTAGGTGGTAGCATTCTTGTTCTATTAATTCTAAGATAGCATGCATGTCTTAGCACATTGATGGGTTCCTGGCCAATTAAAGTCTTAAGACGGACTATGAAAACTCTTCCATTCTCCCCTTTCATTCATAGAGTGAATTTTTATATACTCTATTGGCAAGCATAAATCTATCAAAGTTGTCATTCTCAAGTCATCCATAGAATAAAAATGATTCCAAACTAACACAAACTCTCAGCACATGCTCACCTGTGTTTTACTGAAATGCAAACATCTATAAAATCTCTTTTTTTGTCCTGGGCCACTTTTTTGCATATATTGTTGACTCTTTAATTACTAAAAGGATTTTTTTGCATATATTGTTGACTCTTTAATTGCTAAAATTTCTTGCACCTACTTTCTACTTGATAGGAACATATGAACCAGTGAAATATACGGCAATTTCTATGTGGTTCTTTTCGTCTATTTCAGCTTTTGTCTCAAAGGCACAGTGCTAGTATGTAATATAACTCTGCAAGTCCATTTCTTTGCACCATACAACAGGAGACGAAAAGTCTCAGAGATTTCTTCCTAAACCATGTTCTCAAGGCCCTGGTGAGAAGCTGCCTAAATGCTGCCTAAATGCCTAGAATGCATATTCTCACTGCCTGGGTGTTTTTCACTCTCTAAAGGATTTTGACCTAACTTTCTATCCCTAGGACTAGTAAAATCCACATTCCAGGAAAAATGCTAGTGATTCCCATCTTGAAATTGCTTCTCAATGAGAGTGGGAGAAGGGAGCTAAGTTTCTTGATTACCTGCCAGCTATTTAACACACGTTATCTCATTTTATATCCACACATCCCTGTGAAGTAAGTTATTATTATCTCAGGTTTGTAGGTCAAGAAACAAAAATTCAGAGGGTTAAAGGAACTTGTCCTGAATCCTAGCTGGTAAGAGGCAGGGATGCTAAACTATGTTGCTTTAGCAAACACACTTTCAAGAATCTTATAGCTGCTTCCAAATCTCAGAATTGAATCCTTCTTAAACTTCCATGATTAGAGTTGTATTTAATTGTACACTTAGTAGGGTGAATAGCCATTAAGGAATATGAATATTGCCCAGTCACTGGATGTAATATTAACAACAGTGTTTTAGAACTTGCAGAAACCTTAGGAATTGTCTAATTCAACCTCTTTGTGTTACATAAAAGCATCCATGACTTGTTCAAATTTATTGAAAAAATAAAATTTCTGATTCAATAAAGTTGTCAGGAACACAGCTGATGACTGTTTTCAAGTCAATCTTTTCTCACCAATTGAATTCTCCTAAAACCAGAGCAGAGTATTTTGGCCCAGATTGTGATTAGAGCCCAGCTTGTATAATAGTAGTTCTGGAGAACAGGTGTTTCCGAATTCAGCCTTTCCGTTCATATACGAAGCAGAGAACATGTGTGGCCTGAGATGTAAGTTTTTTCAGAAATTGGCCATGGAATCTCTTTGGTTGGTATGTGTGGGAAGAGATGTGCACATCCACACAAGTTATGGTGAATTTTATTATGTTTTTTCTGAATCTATCAGAGATCCCACCTCAGTCAGAATTTCTCATCAGTAAAATTTACTTTAAATTTTAACTCATTACTTTAAATATTTATTTTCTTTATAAAATAATATTTATATTTATTTATAAAATATTTATTGAAAAAATACTGAAATAAAATAAATAAAAGTAATTCATTACTACTTTAAATTTTAAATCTCATCAATGAAATTAATGTAACTCTGCCCAAACTCTGTTTTTCATTTGCCCCATTCCCTCTGCCCTTTCTCTTACCTTCTGAATTATATCAAAACATGTCAAAAAAGATTTATTCATATTTCTTTATTTTCAAATTCAGTATAAGTAACTTTCTTTTTTTTTTTTCCATGATAAGCTAATTTTAATGGGCCTTACTCTTTTTGATTGCCCAAGTTCTACATTAATACTCTCCTCTTGGTAGTTCTCTTCCAGGAATTTGGAGACTGAATGCTGTAGGGAATCTGATCCAAGTTATCCAAATGGGAATAGAGGGAGAGTGAGTCAAAATAAAAGGTTAATGAGGTTTACTGTCAAATGTCTAAAACTGAGGGGATGCTCTGAAGGAGAGTATAGAGGGGTGGGGCCTTGGGAGATTTTCTGGGATGACAGTAATCCTTGAAGATAGGAAGGAAATTGCAAAGTCGGCTTGACTGTTTTGGACACAGAAATAAAACATAATTTTGCAATGAAATGTCACATTATGTCCAGGGTCAAATTATGATTACAAGATAATCACTAAGATATTTGTAACAGTGGTGGCCTTGAAGTAGAACTAGGAGATGAGGGATTTGGTATGAGATGGATACTTATTTCTGCTACATAACTTTGGCAGATGATTTGTGTTTTTAATATATAAACATATTACTTTTTCCAATAAAGGAAAACAAAGTTTTATTTTTACAGAAGAATAACCACAGTTGTAACAGTAGGAGATGTGAGAGCAAATAAAAATATACCCCAAAAGAAACATCACTGGTTACAAATGAACAGTAAATTGCCAAAAGGTGATACTCACAGCCTTCCAGTCCTTCACAACATCTTAACATTTGCCTTGTGGGAGCACACTGCACCCAGGGATATCAGCATCTGTGATTGAACTTTAAGCATGTATGAGGTACTCTAAGGCATTGAAATATTAATTTAAGTTTTAGAAAACATGACACATTCTCAATACAAAATGATATTCAGAAATACATGATACTTTAGTAGGTCAGAGAAAAGGGAGCTCAAATCTAAGAGGGGAGACCCATAATGTTTGTGAAACCACAGAGGCAGAATTTAAATAAGCCCTTGAGGACTGGAGATGTCAGAGCATGTGGGTGGAAGGAATCCAGCCTTTGAGGGCATGGCCTCCACAGCAAGATGTGTAAGAACAAGATGATGATTTAGATTCCTATTGAGTTACTTTGGAATAGATTGATTTATAAAGTCAAAAATACTTCTTGGGGCTAATTTGGAGTTTTGAAGAGGGAACTGAATGTCAATGATGGAATTTGAATGAAACTATGTGTAGATTGGGTCATGGGAGAAATGTGACCACAGTTATATTACTGGTTTGATTATTTTGTCTCCCATGTGCAGGAGAGCTTGGAGAAAAAGCAAGTGGAAGCTTAGAGGGAAATTCCTCTTTTCAGACAAGTAATTAGGGTTCAGTTACTTAAGGGGGCGTTTGGGGAAGATGAAGGAGGAGAGGTGAAGTTCCAGGCCCCTAAATCCTGTCTCAATAACAGCAGCAGTGACACTTTGACTTGTCAAATGTATTGGATTTCTATCTGATACGTCATTTATGGAAAGCATTATTTCCTTAAAGATGTTAATAAATCCATCATCTGAGTATGAGCCCAGCAGGGTCTGACCTAAGCTGGAAATAGGGTGATGGAAAGAGACAGTTTTTGAATACATTGAGGAAACATGAAAACTCAGCAGGATTTTGTGACTAACTGGACGTATAGTATAGGAAGAGAAACTATCAAATATGACACTAAGGATTGCATTAATGTCTTTTGGTGGCCATTTTGATCTATATAAGATTTATGTGGTGTTAGAACATCCAGCATAAATGTCTTCCAGAAATTTGAGAACATGAAATGAAGCCAAGAAGACACTTGTGGGCAAAAGACATAATTTAGAAATCTTAAATAGGAAGGATCATGAATACACGGGAAATGGTTTTCAGAGAGAGATGAATGAGAAGATCACAATAACGGCCATAGTTGAAATATATTAAACACATACATGCCAAACATTATACATGGATAATTTCATTTGATATTATTATCCATATTATCACTAGGATATGTATATCGTGGTGTTTTAATTTTATAGCTGAGAGGCTGTGGCACAGAGAGGTAAAAAATAATGCCCACAGTAACAGAGACTTCAATCAAGGCATAAGATTAAATCTAGGCATTCTGGCTCCAGAGCTTGTATTTTCTCAGAGGGGAGATGCAAGAAGCATTTTTAAATGGCATAGGATAAAGTGGCCAAAGAAAGTCCAAGAATCTGGATACAACCAGTGAAGCAGAAGGCATTCCTGGTGTCTGTTACAGAGCTGCGGCTTTCATGGCAGTGTTGTTTACTATAATAAGAAATTGGACACACACTAAGTGTCTATCAGCTAGAAGACTGGTAAAATAAAATGTGACTTATATGTTCAGTGGAGTATTATATCGCCATAATAAAAAAGATGAGGCATGTCTGTATTGTTGAAGCCGATTGGTACACTTGGCATGCTGATAAGTGAGGGCAAGCGACACATCATCTCACTTTTAAATAATACCATTTATGTAAATCATATAGATGTTGTTTCTTTAAGGACTAAAAAAATATCTGGGAAGATGATCTTTAAAATGTTGAACATGGTTACCTAGTTATTTAGGGATGAAAGGGGTGATGATTAGAGGAATTTTGATGGTTCTCATGTTCTATTTTTTTTTCTGTATTGTGTGAATTTTCTAAAATCACTACAAATTTGCTAAGTAACAAAAACTTAACAAAGCTATTTTAGCTTTAAATCGAGAATGGTCAAGTGCATTAAATGTTGCAGAGACATCAAGAAACATGGAAACTGAAGGGAAAAAATTAAACTTGCTTTCACTTTAGACAGTGTTCCTCCTCCAGTGAGCTGGAACCAGTCAATTAGCCATTTATTCCCCTACTGTCCAGTTCTTCTTCTGTGAAAAACAGCAATAAAACTTAGAACACAATCCTATTCATGGGAAGGCCAAGACACAGATGATCTCAGCACTTTGTAAAGGACACTTATGACAGAATCCAGGAGTCAGAGAATATGTCTTGTAGGGTCCCCATTCAGATGATGTAATTTCCCAGGTGTAAACTTTTGTCTGGTGTGTGTGTGTGTGTGTGTGTGTGTTTTAACTTTTTATCCCCCACTGGTCACAGTACAAAGATATTTGATGATCAGACATTAGACAAAGTGGAAGAATTTTCAGCAGATCCCAAAACCATCGATTGTTTTGAAGGATCTCCAATCATCTTGTTCTCAGCAAATATGCCTTCTTGCCTTAAAATCAACTTTGCCAGCTCTGTTTCCCAAATAAGTCAGTGTGCTCGGGGTGTTCTCACATTTTACTTCTGAGCTAAATACTATTTTATTCTTAGATTCCCATTTAACTTATAGTTTAGAACTATAAAATGTATTGATTAACATCATTAGAGAAAATCTTAAAAGAGCTCCATTAACTGTGATATGTACCAGAAGATATACACAAAATAAAGTGTGGGCTCCTTTAAGCCCAATTCACCACAGCTCCAGAGAAAAAACGATTGGTGTAGGAATTGGATATTATTAGATAAAAGCTCTTATACCTCAAGGGAATGTCAACATTGTAATCTAGAACCAAATGACACTACCATTACAGGCAAATGCCCTTTTTAGGGACCAATGGATCACTTTTGATTTTGCTTTTCTTATTGTTATATTAAATTTCAAAACCTATTGTTATTCATTCAACCAGATAAAGTTATTTCATAAGCAACATTTGTGGGAGCTGGTTCAAACACAGATAGCTTAGTAATCAGCTTTCTAGATTTATGAGAAGGGGCTGTCATGTTATAGCTTAGAGAAGTATTTCTCTCAGGGGGAAAATATTTCAGTATTTGGGTCTCATATTCTCTTAGTCCAAAAAGTGGAAGGATTTTCAGCAGGTCCCATATCCATCAATTGTTTTGAAGGGTTTCATGAGTATGAGAAAGATTCATCTACCAGGCCCATAGTCCTACCTGACAATCATCCACTATGTTTAATACATATTTTATAATATAAATTTGCCATTATTTATAAATTAGCTACGGTGTAGCTCCCAGAGAGCACATTTTTTTTTTCCTTTTATGTAGCCTGATTCCTAGAGTCTTTTCTTTTCTAATAGGCTTGTTGAGATTTGAAAACCCATTAATAGAACCTGTAGGAACAGCAGTTAGGCCAAAAAACTTGACTGAGTCATCCAACATTTCATCTCATATCATTAACACCATGAAGTAAAGTCCCGGTTTATACTCACACATTGGCTCTTGCCTTTATATATTTGGTTCTCCCTTCATATTTTTTAAGTTGGCTGTTCTTGAACATATTTGGAATACCACTGAAAAATTCCAAGGCATACCTTATGTCTCATTCATGCCTTAGTCAGGTGACATGAAAGGGTAGATTGTTCAAATTTTTGAACATGTTATCATTTTTAAGTTACTTATGTGGAATTTGGCATTGGAATTGATGTTACAGAATGAAATGGTCATATTATGCATAATATTTACGTGTGGTTACCTGATAAAATGTGTCCCGTGTAGCTCGTGATGTTTCCGACCCCATGTTCAGAGCCTCTCTGGTCTAACACTGCTAACTTGCCTCTCTTGGCTTCAGTAAGCACAAATCTTTCTGGGTGTGGTGAGGGAGGTAGAGATTCTCTCATTCTCAGCCAGGGATTGCTGCCGTGCCTTTCTTGTTCCGCTCAACTGGGAAACACACTGGGGATTTCCATGATTTTCCTGATACCTCAAGGAAATAGGTCAAAGAACATTTTTTCATGTCTCTTCTTCATTTATGCTATCCACATTTTCGTTCCAGATTCTACCCTAAATGGGCAGACACACACTCAACATACACATTATCACCAGCTGATAGTCTGTCAACCTTTGCTAAGAGATTAATTCTTTTATCACATTCTGGTATTTAAGATTTACTAATGTTAAGGCTAATGACATGTTAAGGCATTGCTAATACTTTTGTAGTGATTGTCAAACAACAAGATAATTTGTCATTTTCTGAAATATACTGTGAATCAGGCTTTATATATATACATCTTATTTAATTCTTATGCAGGCAGCAAACATTAGGTATTTGATGTGGTTCAGAGAGGTTGACTCCAGAGTATGTTGCTACCAGAATTATGGGTCTCCAGAACCTCGATCACTGACACTTCCTTATAGTATGATTTATCTCTATATTGTGTTTTTAAATTTTGAAAAATAAACTCTTGTTCAAAAAGGAATAAAGAATGGGATACTTCTGATCACTGTTCACCCCTACCATATTATCCAACACTTGATTCATTTCTCCCTTTTGACCTTCCTCCATCAGCTCCTACTTTCCCCACTCCAAACCTCCCTCCTTTCTTTCCTCTCTCCTTCCAAACCTATTTCCCTTCCTCTTCCCCTCCCCCCATCCCTCCCTTCTTATCTTTTTTCCTTCTTTTCATCCTCTATCCTTCCCTCCCTCCCCCATTCCTCTTTCCACCCTTCAGTGTCCCATATCTCCAGTGCTCCACGCAACACTATTTGCACACACATACACACACACACACACATACATACAAACATACACACATCATTTACAGGGGATTTAGAATATGCCAAGTTGTGTGCTATGCTCATTATATGAGAAAATTTATTTAATTATCATGGCACCCTTTACTATACTACATGTATGGAATTTGATCCTCAAAGATTAGGTAACATCCCAAAGCCAAGTAGTGTGTAAGTGATAGTGCCAGAATTTAAACACCAAAAATTTGACTCTTGATCCTTCAATCTGAATGTTGTACTATACTTTAAAATTTTCACTAGGCAAAAATGAAGTAAATGTAAAGTAAAACAGTGAGATGCTGGTTTCTCAACACCATCTCCCCACTCTGGTTAAATAAGCATAAGTTAAAAAAAAAAAACTATAGTATTTGATACTGGTGAATGTGCAATGATTCAGAAATCTTTACATTATGGGGAGTGCAGCTGGTGCAGTATTCTTGGAAAATAGTTTAATGCTATATCAATAACACTTTAAAACTCCATATGGTTTGGTCTAGTCTTTTCTCTTTCAGGAATCTATTCTAAGAAACAAGTTAAAAAAATACACATAAAGATTTCTCTACTGAAACACTGTTTTGAGCAAGAAAAACAAGAGGAGGCAATGTAAATATTTATCAATGAGGTAAATCATTAAGTATAATGCAGCCATTAATATATTTTAACATTTTTGTTATTATATGTAGCATACTTACAGAAATGTCCACAAGAACCGAAGGTACAACTTAATGATTTATTGTAAAGACAATACTCATGTATCCATTACGCAGATCAAGAAATGGACCAACATTCCAGAAGTCCCCCACCTTTCTGATCAGAGCTACTTCTGAACTTCTTATCATTAGTTCCTTGCTTTCTGACTAGGGATACACCCCTAAACAAGGTAGCTTTAATTTTTCTTGTTTTTGAGCCCTATATAAATGAAATCCAATTTGTATGTATTCTATTGTACCTGGCTGTTTTTACTCACTATTTATTTGTCCATCCCACTGTTGATTCAGTTTGGGTAATATGCAAATTTTGAGCTATTAAAAACAAAACATGCCATTCTGAATATTCATGAATGTCTATCCTGGTGCACTTGAGCACACAGTTTTGTATCTGCATTGCTATCTATCGCTATGCCATTACTTGATCACAGGTACATCTTCAGCTGGACTACATGCTGACAATCTGTTTTTCAAAGCAACTGTATCCATTTATTCTCCTACCAGCAGGATTGTAAAGTTCCTATAGCTCAAATCTCTTGCCAAATCTGTGTACTATTATTAAGGGTCTATTTAAGTCTTTTGGTTTTGTGGGCTGGTTTTCTTTTCTTTATTAATCTGCGGGTGTTCTTTATACATTCTTAATACAAGTCATTTTGGCTGTATGAATGAAACATCTTCCAGATGTGATTTGCCTTTCCACTCTCTCAATAGTGACTTTTGATTAATCAAAATTCTTCATTTTGATATAGTAATTTATCATTTTTTTCATTTTTCTTATGTTAAAAATCATTTCCTCCTATATTATTAGGAAAATATTACTTATATTGTCTTCTAAAATGTCTACAATATTTGTCTTCAGTTTATGACTATGCTACAACTTACATTAATTTTTAAGAATAGTGAAAGGTAGGAATTCTAAATCATTTTTTTCCCATGTAGATACCCACCTGTTCAATGGCCTCCACTAAAAAGATGACCACTTTCTTACTAACCTGGTGTGCCACTTTTATAAATAAAGTGTGTTTTCAGATTTTCTATTTTCCATCATTAGTTTGTCAATCCAAATCTTAATGCTAATAATATCCTTAACTCTACAAATTCTATAAAATGCTACCCAAATATGAAACCTCGTCCTAGTTTTAACTTTAATCCTAATCCCAACATGAATTCTCACCATTAACCTAATAATTGTTCTAGTACTAACCTTAACACTAAAACTAACACTAGTCTTAAAACTAGCAAAATGATAACTCTAGTCTTAAATCTACCCTAATCCAAATTACATCTATTCTAAATACAAACCCTCCATCTAAAGCTAACCTCAACCTAAAGATAATGGGAGAACCAATTCCTTACTTCCAATCTAAACCTAATAGCTACTGCAATCTATAAAACTAACTCTAACTTTCTGAAATGATTGAAACTTTATAGTCCTGTATAAGGTCAACTTTTATAAATTTTCCATGTAGATTGAAACAAATGTATATTTTTGAATTGTTGGGTGTTGTGTTCTACATATGGCTATTGAGTCAAATTTCTGAAACATATTCAAATTTTCTCATTAGCAATATGATCAAATATTAATCATATTGTTAAATATTAATCATATTGTTCAAATTGTTTGATCTTTGTCTAATTTTTCTACCTGAGAAGTATGTGTTAAAATGTATGATTTTAGCCCTGAGGTATCCACTTTACTTATCCTATGTTGGGTAAAAATTTGCTATTTGGCTCTCTCAAATTTTCAGTCTCTGTGTGTGTGTGTGTGTTTTGGAGGAAAGAGAAATAGAGCTGAGGATGGAAGAGCTGCTTATTCTTTCAGAACTGTCAGTCATCATGTGAACAAATGTGGCCTACTCAAATGAATAAAGAGACCATGTGGGGGCAAAGCAGAGGCTATCCATGACCAGCCAGCCCCCAGCCAGACACCAAACAGTGAGTGAGCTCAACCAATATCAGCAGAACTGTTTTCCTAGCCTATAGCTGACTACACATGCAGGAGGAAGCCCAGGTGAGGTCAGTCCAGACTGACAATCCACCAAACTACGAGCAATGATAAATGCTTATTGTTTTTAGCCACAGAATTTTGCAGTGGTTTATGATGCAGTATCATACAACTGATACAATAATCCTATCTCAATGAGCTTTTGTGGTCTTTTGAAATAGAACTCACAATTTAATGGATGCATGGAGTCTTAGACTGTTTAGATGCTAGAGCAGGATACCAGAGACTGGATGGCTAAAACAATAAGCATTTATTTATGACAGTTCTGGAGCCTAGAAATCTAAGATCTGGGTGCCATTATGATCAGGTTGTTGGTGAGGGCCCTTCTGGTTCACAGAAAACCATCTTTTCCTTGTATCTTCACATGGCAGAGAGAGAGAGAGAGAGAGAGAGAGAGAGAGAGAGAGAGAGAGAGACAGAGACAGAGAGAAAGAGAAAGAAAGAGAGATCTCCTGCCTATTCTTATAAAGGCACTAATCTTATCATAAATGCTCCCAAGGGCTCTATCTTCAAATTCCATCACACTGGGAATTATGATTTCAGCATATGATTTTGAGGGGACACAAACATTCAGTTTATAGCAAGTACATTCCTCACAAATATACTTACATTTGTAAATCTACCCTCCTCACGACATGTGCATCAATGGCTGGACTTTTGCCTATCTCACCCTGAAAATTTAAGGCCATTCAACTATCCACTTCAGAAAACAACCATCCAGTTAGTTAGATCATGGTTACTATGCCACCAACCGCTATTCCGAGTCCTAACTTAGAAAGTCCCATTTCACACTGTGAGAATTGAAGGCTATTTTCCACAGACCTCAAGATCCTTGAAGAACATAGTTTTAAATTTAAGGTTTCACCTGTGTCATATTCTAACATTGCATGTAGTTTTTGGAAACTGATTTCTCCCTTTTAAACTAATGAAAGACTCCAACAAATCAGGAGCCATATGCTTTATTGGGTGGTAGTAACATTTTTAAATATGTTAATAAAAAATACTAAGAAAAAGAAGAAAAAAGAAACTCAGTTAAATATTTAATGTCACTTCTAACAATTGTTTCCATTTCTTGGAAAAACTCCTAGTATAATAAATGAAGCAAACATTTTCATCATAAATGCATTTATTATTTCCACATGGCATGTGTATGCATAGTATGTGCAATTATGTTTGCTTTCAAATTAGAAATGCTTTAAATCTCACACAAGGAGTCATTTCTCTTTCATCAGGGGGCCCTGCCAGGCAGGATTTTCTCATGGAAACTAGAAAGAAGCAAAGCAGCCCTACAATGTTGTTCCTTAGAGAATTAGGGTCATGTCTTTGGTACTTTCATAGTTTCTTTTATTTTTTTATTTTTTTAAACCATAAAGGAATGTGTCTGTGTCTGATTCAGTGGATTTCCATATCTGTAACCATCCATCTTACTTTCTATTTTCCAAGTTGCCTTAGTCCTTCAAGGGTATTTCTCTTTTCCCAGTTATGTCTACAAACAGAGAACCTATTTGTGCCAGATTCCTTTAGACACAGCTTCGATGGTGTTTCCAGAATAAAAGTCATTGTCTCATGCACTTACCTCTGAGTGAACAGAGTGATGGATCACTACTCTGAGGAAATAGGCTAAGGACCATCACTCTGCAGCTGCACTTGAGTTCAGGAACACACTGGCTTCAGGTTACAGGGCCTTTCATTTGGACCCTTGTGAACTTGGAGTTCTTCAACTGGATTTTCCTATTTGTCAAAGAAGGTTAATGCCTGCATGGCAAGATTGTTCTGAGGATGAAAAATAGCATTCTTAAACTGATATAGAAATCAATAAAATATGATTATATTTAATTAGCAATAATAGTTTTACAGATGTAGGGAGACTTATATTCTTTTATATATCTTTTATCAAGAAGACATTTGTTTCCTGGGCTACACTTTGAAATCTGTGGCTTCACTAAAAGTTGGCTAACACTGTAATTGAAGAATGAAAGCGATTCCAGAGGTGGCTGGCAACACATCTGGGGTTCTGGACAAATTTTACCTTTCTAGAAACCCTCTTTCTCATGCCTTCACCAAGCTTCTCACCAGTGGTATCTGCCCTTCAATCCACTACTTTTCCACCTTCTATTCATTCTGTAGTTGCATGCCTCCACTGAACCACTTACCTGGCAAAATTATGAATGTAATCCAAATCTCTAAGCCCAATGGATGGGTTTTATTTTCTGATCTAAGCTTTCCTATTTGACAGATGATCATTATTTTTTAAAAAGTTTTTAAACATAGGGTTCAGTGGGACTAAGTATGTTCACATTATTATGCAACCATCACCACCATCCATATCCAGAATTTTTTTTACTTCACAAAACTGAAGCACTGTACCCGTTAAACAGTAACTACCTACTCACCCTTCCCCGAAGGTCCTGGCAAACACCATTCTTTCTGTCTCCATAAATTTGACTATCCTAGGCACCCTACAATTAGAATCATGTAGCATTTGTCTTTTTGAAACTGTCTCATTTAACTGAGAATAATATCTTCAAAGTTCATCCATGGGGTCGCATGTGTTAGAATTTCCTTTCTTTTTATGGCTGAATAATATCTTAAACTATTTTGATTTTGTTCCTTGTGCATTTGATGTCATATTCAAGAAATCATTGTTAAAACCAATGTCGTAAAATTGTTCCTATGTTTTCTTCTCAGAGATTTACAATTTGAGGGACGGTTTATTTCTTAACTCTATCCCATTTTATTGTTCTATATGCTTGTCACTTTTTTGATTACTGTAACTTTGCAGTAAGTTTTAAATCAAGAAGAATTAGACTTCCAACTTTGCTGTTCTTCTTTTAAAGATTATTTAACTATTTAAGGTCTCTTGAAATCCCATACGTATGTTAGGATGAAATTTTCTATTCTATAAAGTGTGTCATTGGAATTTTGGTAGTAATTGCATTGAATCTGTGGATCACTTTTTGTAGTCTTGCCATCTTACCAAGATGAAGTCTTCCAAGCCATGTTCATGTGGTGTCTGCCAGTATACTGGTGTCTTTAACTTCCTTCAAACAACATTTTGTAGTTTTCTGTATATATGTCTTTTTCTTCCTCCGATAAGTTTATTTCTAAACACTAATTTTTTCTATTATAAATAAAATTGTTTTTTAAATATTTTTCAGTATATAAACACACAAATATTTTTTGTGTGTTGATTATGTGCCCTGCAACCTCGCTGAATTATTTTATTAGTTCTAACATTGTTGTGTGTGAAATTTTTAGAGTTTTCTACATAAAATATTATGTTACCTAAAGATCATTATACCTTTTATTTTCCAATTTGGATTCCTTTTACTTCTTTTTCTTGTATAAGAGCTCTGGCTCTAACTTGCCGTACTATGTTGAATAGAAGAGGTGAAAGCAGGTATCCTTCTCTCATTCCTGATCTTAAAGGAAAAGCTTTCAGTCTTTCAGCTGTGGGCTTTTCATGCAGATGACCTTTTGAAAATACCTAGTTGATTGCAAGTTTTTTTTTTTTAAATCATGAAAAGGCACTGAATTTTGTCAAATGCTTTTTCTGCAACGAGGTGTGTGTGTGTGTGTGTGTGTGTGTGTGTGTATGTGTGTGCACGCATGTTTGTTTTCCTTCTGTTAATGTTGTGTGTTACATTAATTGATTTTCACATGTTGAGCCACCCTTGCATTCCAGAGATAAATTCTACTTTATCATAACATATAATCCTTTTAATAGGTTGAAGAATTCTGCCTGATAGTATTTTATTAAAATTTTTTCTATCACTATTCTTTACAAGTATTGACTTTAGGTGTCTTTTTCTGTAGTGTCTTTGTCTGGCTTTAATATGATAATACTGGCTTCATAGAATTAATTAAGAAATATTCCCTTCAGTTCACATTTTTAGAAGAGGTTTAGAAGTATCAGTGTTGATTTTTCTTTAAATTATTGTTAGAATTTACAAGTGAAGCCATATGGTCCTTGGCTTTCCTTTGTTGAGAAGTTTTGATTATTGATTCAATCTCCTTACTAGCTGCAGGTCTGCAAAGATTTTCTATTTTGTCATGGTTCAGTCTGATAGGTTGTTTTTCTTGAAATTTGTCTTATAGATTTTTTGACCCTCCTTTCCTCCTTGTCCTATTGCCCTCTTTTACACGTAGTTGATTTTTTTGTAGTGACATATTTTGATTCCCTTCTCATTTCCATCTTTATATTCTATAGCTATTTTCTTTATGGTTACTAAGGTGATTACATATGTCCTAAAGTTATAAAATCTATTTTAAACTGATAGAAATGTAGCTTTAATTGCATACAAAGCTCTAAACCTGTATAGTGTTGCCTTTACACTTTATGTTATTGAGATCACAACTTACATTTTTATGTATTGTGTATTATTTAACTTATATGATTACTTTTATGCTTTGCCTTTAAATCCTATAAAATAATCAAAAGGCCAACTACAAATCATGACAATAATACTAGTTTTTATATTTAGTCATGTATTTACTGTTACTGGAAAATTTTATATTTTCTTATGGCTTTGAATTATTATCTAGCATTCATTTGTTTCAAATTGAAGAAATCCTTTCTGTTTGAGATACAACAAAGGTAAAGAAACTTATATATTGTTTGGAATAGTTTCAAAGAGAATGGTACCAGCTCCTCTTTTTACATCTAGTAGGATTCAGCTGTGAACCCATCTGGTCCTGGACTTTTTTTGGTTGGTGGGCTATTAATTGCTGCCTCAAATTCAGACCTTTTAATTGGTCTATTTAGGGACTCAATTTCTGCCTGGTTTAGTCTTAGGAGGGTGTAAGTGTCCAGGAATTTATCCATTTCTTCTAGATTTAATGGTTTATGTGCATAGAGTTGTTGGTAGTAATCTCTGATGGTAGTTTGTGTTTCTGTGTGATTGGTGGGGATATCCCCTTTATCATTTTTTACTGAATCTCTCTTTTCTTTCTTTTTTGTCTGGCTAATGTTCTATCTATTTTGTTGATCTTTTCAAAAAACGAGCTCCTGTATTCATTGGTTTTTGAAGGGTTTCTTGTATCTCTATCTCCTTCAGTTCTGCTCTGATCTTAGTTATTTCTTGTCTTCTGCTAGCTTTTGAATTTGTTTAATCTTACTCCTCTAGTTCTTTTAATTGTGGCAACAGGGTGTCGATTTTAGATCTTTCCTTGCTTCTCATGTGGGCATTTATTGCTATAAATTTCCCTCTAGACACTACTTTCAGTGTGTCCCAGAGATTCTGGTACGTTGTGTCTTTGTTCTCATAGGTTTCAAAGAATATCTTTATTTCTACCTTCATTTCATTATTTATCCAGAAGTCATTCAGGAGCAGGTTGTTCAGTTTTCTCCTTCCTAACTCATTTTATGAGACCAACATTATCTTGATACCAAAACTTGGCACAGACACAACTAAAAAAGAAAATTTCAGGCCAATATTCTTGATGAACATTGATGTGAAAATCTTCAATAAAATACTGGCAAAGCGAATGCAACAGCACATCAAAAAGCTTATCCATCACAATCAAGTCAGCTTTATCCCAGGGATGCACAGCTGGTTCAACATACGCAAATCTATAAACATAATCCATCCTATAAACAAAACCAAAGACAAAAATCACATGATCATCTCAATAGATAGAGAGAAGGCCTTCGACAAAATTCAACAGCCCTTTATGATAAAAACTCTCAATAAACTAGGTATCTATGGAACATATCTCAAAATAATAAAAGCTATTTACAACAAACCCACAGCCAATATCATAATGAATGGGCAAAAACTGGAAGCATTCCCTTAGAAAACTGGCACTAGACAAGGATGCCCTCTCTCACCATTTCTATTCAATATAGTATTAGAAGTTCTGCCCAGAGCAATCAGGCAAGAAAAAGCAATAAAGGGTATTCAATTAGGAAAAGAAGAAGTCATATTGTCTCTATTTGCAGACGACATGATTGTATATTTAGAAGACCCCATTGTCTCAGCCCAAAATCTCCTTAAGCTGATAAGCATTTTCAGCAAAGTCTCAAGATACAAAATCAATGTGCAGAAATCACAAGCATTCCTATACACCAATAACAGACAAACAGAGAGCCAAATCATGAGTGAACTCCCATTCACAATTGCTTCAAAGAGAATAAAATACCTAGGAATACAACTAACAAGGGACGTGAAGGACCTCTTTGAGGAGAACTACAAACCACTGCTCAAGGAAATAAGAGAGGACACAGATGGAAAAACATTCCATGCTCATGGTTAGGAAGAATCA